>JASGXE010010475.1:0-18440 GCA_030068105.1 Sinentomon sp. SZTP_YWyxl | reverse complement strand
CCATCACTGTATTCAATAACTGTTTTCCATCGACGTGTTTTATCACTGCTTTCCATCACTGCTTTAATCTGTGTTTTCCATCACCATTTTTCCATTACCGTTTTTTATCACTATTTTCCATCACCGTTTTTCATCGCTATTTTGCATCACCGTGTTAATAACCATGTTTTCAATCACCGTTTACATCACTGTTTTCCATCACTATTTGCCATCACCGTTTTAAATCACTGTTCACCATCACTGCTTTCAATAGCTATGTTTTCCATCACTGTTTTCATCATTTTTCCGTCACTTTTTTCCATCACTGTTTTTCAGCGAGAGAGAGAGATAGCGAGATAGAAAGAGAGAAAAAGAGAAATAGAGAGGGGAGAGAGGAAGGGGAGAGAGACAGAGAGGAGAGGGAGAACTCTCTCTCCCTCTCCCTTTCTCTCCCTTCTCCCTCTCCCCTTTCACTTTTTCTCCCAAATCTCTCTCTATTCCCATCACTTTCTCTTGCTCTCTCTCTCTCTCTCTCTCTCTCTCTCTCTCTCTCTCTCTCTCTCTCTCTCTCTCTCTCTCTCTCGTCGATTTGCCTAAACTTTCTTTTCCCCTATATCTCTATGTTTATCAAACATGTGAATGCTTTTCTCTGCTGTTGTTGACGCTGCATACACTTCGTCTCTGATGCGTGTGCACCTTTTATGGACTAATTCTCTGCAAGTGTATGAAAATAGGCTATAGCTGAGACGTCTTGCAGATCACGTGGCGAAAAAATAGGCGTATTACCTTCGAAAAACGCGGAGAAGAATGTCGGAATAAGCTTAATAAAATCTGAAGAGCATCCTGGCAATGCCAGATGACTGAGGAAATGCACGCAGTATACGCACACATAAACATAAACAAACAGACAAAGTTCAGGTTCGGATCTTCCTGGTTGGACTGGTTCGGTTCGGTTAGGTTAGGTTTCCTTGTACTTTTGCGGAAGTGATCGGTACATAATGTTAACAACAGCGCAAGACTCATATGCTCCAACTCATTCCATCATTTGAATAGGTCGTATTTCATTTCCCTATATGCAACTAATGCAACTCACCCTCAGGTTCAACTCAATTGAGCAAATTCAATAGATAGATTTGATTTGCGAAAATTTAATTTCTATGCACAACGCTTATTCCTTTTCCATTGTTGCCTTGAAAGATGCATCCGTCTGTTGAATTGGCCATTCATGAGTTGAACCTGAGGGTGAGTTGCAATGGGGAATACGGCCAATAAACTAAGAATTCTTAGCGCTTTACTCCATTTACAGCTAAAAATTTCGATAAAAACCTGTGTTGTGCATGGACAGACTTGCAATCGGTCTTTCGTTGTTGCAAGAATTCTGATTTTAATTTGAGCAAACTTGAGAGCCGGTTTACAACGCCGCCATTGCTCAGTGTCCATCTACACATGCGCGGCACAACACACTCAGTTGCCATTCAAAATAAATGCCAAACTGTGCCGCGAAACATCATTACATTTGCCCAGCGATATAATGATGGCTCCTATAGACCTCTTGCAGTCCTGAAAAGTTGGTATCAGGACTGTTTTTCATCGCCGACAGCAGCAAAAACATGAAAACTGCTGTTTTGCCCCCAGCCCTATCAAATGATTGATTTTGAGGGTCTTCCAAATTTTCGCCACTTTATAAACTTTTGCCGTCAATGCGGTATTCACTTGGAAACACACTTAAGGGTTAATAAAAGGAAATGCGCATCGAGGTATGTTCACAAGGCAATATAAATAAAGTGCAAGGTTTCGAGACCAAGGTGGAGCCATTTGCGGTCGCGCGAAGAGGCGACAGAGGCGCAGCCACTAGTCAGTTTTTAAAATCTTGTTCACTTTTGTACGTACATCGCTCCGCCTTCATCTGCAGCACAATTTAGCCAACCATAATACGATGCTGTGAACCTGAAAGCGCAGATGTAATCCTCCGAAACGCTGCTAAATATTATGGAACATATCGACCAAATCGGCAGGATATTTGCAACGGATAATGCTCCCTGTAATAACGGCACTCTTGAAATGATACGTCCCTTCTGCACACGCAATTTTCAAATTTCTTCCGGCATTAGCTGAAAAACCACGAATTTTTGGGCCTGCCTTCCTGTTTTCGCATCAGCGAATGGAAGGGATGGGGAAGATGAAACCGGGAGTAAACTGGCTCTCTCAATTCTCAAATTCTCTCGTTCTGGGGTTAAATCCCTGCAATTATTATTGAACTCCCGTGAATGGTTAGACGAGTAGTCTCCCAACTTATTGAGGCAAAATATTTCGCAGTTTGCCGGCGCACCGCCATTAGGTGGATGTAAGAACCGAGTTGCGATATGAAACGGAGGTGTAGGTAGTTCAGTGGATAAACACATTTGGAAAATTAACCAAACCAACAAACAGCGAACTCAGTCAGTGCCAGGAAAACTAAGCGCCAAACAAGCCACCCGAAGACTAAAACTTAATTTTCTCCCGCTTGTTCATATTCGTAATATGCCGCGTGCTCGTCTGCCGGAGTGATAATGAGTTCTAGCGCTGGCTTGCGTTGGCTTGCCTTGCTTTCCGAGGTGGTTTTCTGAAAATTGAAGATGAGTCAAAAGGAGTGCTGTTGCACTTTGAATCCGAGCCTCAATCGCGAGATTGCTGCAGGCAATCGCCGCAGTCTCGTTCAACAGAGATGGCCCATTACAAAACTACGTGTCTCCCATTCTCAGGAGCGCCTCTATGATGCATTCGCAACTTCGAGTGTCTCAGAAGCCACTGTCCCGGTGTCTGCGAGGTACCCAGGCGGGTTCGCGATGCCGCCTTGAAGCCCCGGATTCCCCGGATGGCGGCATGTTCCCCGTGTGCATACCAGCATACAGGGCCTGTCTGTGGCGGAATTCCGATTTCGCATAAATCTTCTTTCTCGTAGCCTAATCTAATTTACGAATTCGGATTCACGTGCGAGAGATTGGTTCATTACAAGATGGGCTGCATTGCATGTTATCAGATTGTATTATGAGCATCGAAGGATGACGGGGTTTGGTAGGACGCGCCTGGCGAATCCAGAGCTAGGTTACAGTTAGGGTTCATGGTAGCTACGATAAAGGAAAGGACACAAACGAGTCCAAGATGGGTGCGTATTAACATATTCGCAATGAAAGACGATATTTGTCAAAGCCAAATCAATTGCACTAACTAATTGATAATCTGGCAACATCGCATTTAGCACCATTTCGGACGTCAAATTAGACGTTCCAAAAATTAGACGTTATTCCGGTTGTACGTTATTCCGGTCAGACGGTATTCCGATCAGACGTTATTCCGGTTAGACGTAACATTAGACCTTGCAAAAATTAGACGTTATTCCACGCTCCCATGGTAAGAACTAAGATAGCAAAACAGGAAAGGACATGATGCCGTTCTGGGACACAAATGAGTCCAATATGGGTGCGCCTTTTCGCATATTCGTAATGAAAGACGATTATTAAAGCCAAATCAATAATTGAGTTTGTTTCGAGTTGACCGGATTCGTCGTCAGATTCATGGTTGCTCCGTTTCTCAGACCTGTGTTACATGCCTTTTCCAACTTCGTGCCAACATTGTCGGTAGTCCTATGCAGGTACGTGCTAAATCGTGCTGTTTTCAGTTACCTACAGGTAGCCCAAAAGTCTTTGACCGCAGGAAAAGCGTAAATTGGTTATTTTTATCATATTTGGCGATCCGAAACTTTTTCCAGCTTTAGCCGCAGGCGTCAAGTACAAGAGTAAAATCGGAAATTGAAAGATCAATGTTGAGGTTATAACAAATTTAAATATTTGCTGCATCCAAAAGCATTTTGATTACCCTGAATATGCACATGTAGCTCTAATGAATCGTTTACATCCTCATTGGTGCTAGAAAATTTTTCAAATCGCGTTATAAAAACAGCACATCTTCATTTTTGCCAAGATCAGTTTCAAATCGCCAAATATGATCAAAATAACCAATTTACGCTTTTCCTACGGCCAAAGAATATTGGGCTACCCTGTATGGCGCTGCAGCTTCTACAGCGGATATAAAAAGGTCTAAACGTTTTTAACTTCTCTTGTGGAGAACTTTACTTTCTATGCCGAAATCAGTTATCGCAAAATTTCAATAATCGACGGAAAGATATACACCATGGGTATTGTAATCGCGTCGCCATCGTTGTTATTTCCATGATATAGGTCGGCAACCTATGGAAAAGGTTCTTTTCACCACATTCTTGTAGCTCGAATTGCGCCATTGCAAATAGAAGGCGAATCAACCCTGCCTATATCACACCACCGCATGCAGGCCGTGTCTCTGCTATTCGCCCCTGAGAGTCCCTCGCATCCCCTTCTCAGCCCCCTCTATGTTTACTTTGTTTCGCCTTTTTACGTTTTGCAAGCGCAGTTTCCCAGAACAGCGAAATTACTTTTTCAAAATGCATTAATCCTGATTTTGTCTCGGAAAACGCGAAATGGGGCCTGAAAGTAACTATGGGTACAGGCCAAAATAGAGGACATTTTGACTATAATTTAGGCCTAATGAAATACCACTGCACCAAGGCCATCTCATGGCCTGAAGCCTTAAATAATACATACAAGGCAATATCCACCACCCATCACCTCCAAACGGGTAGGCATGCGCCCACTTGGGTAAACAAAAGCCAACCGCTCCGTTTAAAAGAACAATATCTACATTCCAAATTATATATTTCAAAATTGGGCTTGAAAAGGGAATGAACTCCCACAGTTTGTTTTTCCTTTTCCTGCCATTTTCCTTTGATTACCATTGTTTTTTATTTCCTTCGAAAAGCGAGTTGTCGCAAACCAAAATTTAGTGCCTTGGGCGGAGAGCATAATTGAGAACAAGACACTGGCAAGGAAAGGGAGCCACAACTTGTGCAAACGGGAAGCGAAGGGAGCGAACCCTGTGGCACTGTCCTTTTTGGGTACCCAAATATTTATAAGGGGTTTGTTTTTGTGTCTGAATGTTGCTGCCGAACGAGCAAGTCCGCTGAATCTGCGTGGGACTTGTTTCGACGTCCAGCCTCGAGGAGTGAATCACTTTTTGAAACATAGGGCAGCTCAAGGACATGTATTGAGTCTCCAAGCGTCACACAGCCTGTGGTGCGGTGTCTTCTGTATACGCCTCCTCTATGTATCACCTCCTTGGGACAGCTGTTGGTGGAAAGGAAAAGCGGAGTAACTGCAGTTGAATAAAAAAATAAGATCAACGTAACTGCAATTGCGTGAAAAGGAAAATCAACGTAATTGCACTTGCGTGAAAAGGAAAATCAGCGTAACTTCAGTTGCGTGAAAAGGAATATCAGCGTAACTGTAGTTGTTTTTTGAAGGAAAATCAGCGTAACTGCAGCTGTGTGTGAAGGAAAGTCAACGGAACTGCAGTTGTTTTTCGAGGAAAATCAACGTAACTGCAGTTGCGTGAAAAGGAAAATCAACGTAACTTCAGTTGCGTGAAAAGGAAAATCAGCGTAACTTTCAATTGCGTGAAAAGGAAAATCAGCGTAACTGCAGCTGTGTGTGAAGGAAAGTCAACGGAACTGCAGTTGTTTTTCGAGGAAAATCAACGTAACTGCAGTTGCGTGAAAAGGAAAATCAACGTAACTTCAGTTGCGTGAAAAGGAAAATCAGCGTAATTTCAGTTGCGTGAAAAGGAAAATCAGCGTAACTGTTGTTGTTTTTAAAGGAAAATCAGCGTAACTGCAGCTGTGTGTGAAGGAAAGTCAACGGAACTGCAGTTGTTTTTCGAGGAAAATCAACGTAACTGCAGTTGCGTGAAAAGGAAAATCAACGTAACTACAGTTGTGTGAAAAGGAAAATCAGCGTAACTGTTGTTGTTTTTAAAGGAAAATCAGCGTAACTGCAGCTGTGTGTGAAGGAAAGTCAACGGAACTGCAGTTGTTTTTCGAGGAAAATCAACGTAACTGCAGTTGCGTGAAAAGGAAAATCAGCGTAATTTCAGTTGCGTGAAAAGGAAAATCAGCGTAACTGTTGTTGTTTTTAAAGGAAAATCAGCGTAACTGCAGCTGTGTGTGAAGGAAAGTCAACGGAACTGCAGTTGTTTTTCGAGGAAAATCAACGTAACTGCAGTTGCGTGAAAAGGAAAATCAACGTAACTTCAGTTGCGTGAAAAGGAAAATCAGCGTAACTTTCAATTGCGTGAAAAGGAAAATCAGCGTAACTGTAGTTTTTTTAAAGGAAAATCAGCGTAATTTCAGTTGCGTGAAAAGGAAAATCAACGTAACTGCAGTTGCGTGAAAAGGAAAATCAACGTAACTACAGTTGTGTGAAAAGGAAAATCAGCGTAATTTCAGTTGCGTGAAAAGGAAAATCAGCGTAACTGTTGTTGTTTTTAAAGGAAAATCAGCGTAACTGCAGCTGTGTGTGAAGGAAAGTCAACGGAACTGCAGTTGTTTTTCGAGGAAAATCAACGTAACTGCAGTTGCGTGAAAGGGAAAATCCACGTAACTTCAGTTGCGTGAAAAGGAAAATCAGCGTAACTTTCAATTGCGTGAAAAGGAAAATCAGCGTAACTGTAGTTTTTTTAAAGGAAAATCAGCGTAACTGCAGCTGTGTGTGAAGGAAAAAAAACGAAATTGCAGTTGTTTTTAAAGGAAATCAGCGTAACTTCAGTTGCGTGAAAAGGAAAATCTGCGTAACTGTGGTTGTTTTTAAAGGAAAATCTGCGTAACTGTGGTTGTTTTTAAAGGAAAATCAGCGTAACTGCAGCAGTGTGTGAAGGAAAATCAACGTAACTGCAGTTGCGTGAAAAGGAAAATCAACGTAACTACAGTTGTGTGAAAAGGAAAATCAGCGTAACTTCAGTTGCGTGAAAATGAAAGAAAATCAGCGTAACTGTAGTTATTTTAAAAGAAAATCAGCGTAACTGCAGCTGTGTGTGAAGAAAAATCAACGGAACTGCAGTTGTGTTTGAAGGAAAATCAACGTACCTGTTTATTGTGAGAAAGTGTGAAACGGAAAATCTGCGGATCTGGCGCTTTCGTTGTTTTTCAAAACCTCGAAATGAATTTTTGATGAATTTTCGTTCGAATTTGTCGGAAAAGGCTCGATCGAAATTTCTAGCCCTTTCTGGTGGGCAAATTTTTCTTTAAAATTTAAATGTGTGAAGTCGGCCAGGCCACAAATTATTGTGCAAAGATCTCACTTTTGCACAAATCGACTGACTTGCTTTCACCTTGATTTTCACGTCAGGTGGTGAGTGTTGCTGAAGGAAAATGTTTCAAAGAAGAACCGACAATTCGAGGCCGCGCGTCGAAACAAGCCCCTCGAAGAAGTTGCGGTTTCGATCTGGGACAAGTGTGGATGCTATGCCTATGTGAATAAACTGGATCAAGAAAGAAGAAGTAAGGCTGAAAATCAAAGAAAACAACTTTTTGTTCTCCGTGTTCATCCGGAAAAATAAAATTCAAATTGTTAATTTTATTTTTTGAAAATTCAACACAAATTAAGGTTTGAGCCCTCAACGTTTGAGAACCCACTGAAATGCAGAGGAAACCAATCATGAATGATTGACGAATTGGGAAAAACGAAAAACGACAAACACAAATTCCGTGATACGTGTGTGTTCTATTCAACATCGGATCTCATAGCTGATCCTATTCATTTCTCTCAACAAACGAACGCCTTAGAATTAAAAGAATTCAACAAGTCCAGAATTTTTTGGCAAAATGGGCTAAAGGAATGGAAACTTTTTCCAACATGTCCGGCAAAACAAACAACAAAAACATCAACAAAAAACACAAGAACTGATTTTTCCCGTGGACTTCCGAAAACATGTAGACAGAGAACAGATAATTATCTTGTGGACTACTAAAAATAATAAAAAACAGAAAATTATCTCTTGGAATCAACAGATTATTATTTCGTATGGACTACGGAAAAACATAAGAGATTATTATCTCGTGGATACTGAAAATCAAAACAAATTATTATCTAGTAGACAACGGAAAAACTTGATTATTAACAGATTATCTAGTAGACTACGGAAAAACTTGATTATTAACAGATTAGCAGGCAGATTAGAGTTGGTCCCTTTTTATTCTAACGCATGCAAGCTTTTTTCGGATTTAATCTCACAGCCAGAAAATTCCAAGTACTAATTCCCCATAGCAAACCGGATATGCCGCTCCCAAAATTGAACCATATTTTCTCAAAAAAATCACAAAAGCTTTTACCAACGCATTGAACGTACCCACTATATTGACGTTTAGGGCGTTAGTGGAAGTCTGCACAACTTGAAGAGTACAATTCTTTCCTTTAAAGTTATCCTGTGACATGCCAGTGTTGGTTGAAATCCGGCCCCACTATATATGGCACTCAAACTCCCTTTTTCTTTGATTTTGTGAGTTTATGCGGCCATCTTCCCGGAGGTGGGAGCTACATGTTTACACGAATACATGGTGAGACGTTTCCTTAATTAATTTTTGACTATATGATCTCAAATATGGGCTATAACGATTTCACTTTTGGCAGTGGCTTTGCACTGCCCTCGGTTAATTACTTCGTAGGGTTGAGATTTTTTACACATCCACAAGTTGGGTGATGCTACCACTCACTCAACACATCTAAGGCACTTCCATGTCTGCTGGGGAGTGCACTTTCGTTTTTGGGGTGCTCTGTCAAATTCAGAGAACACAAAAAAATCGGCATGAACATCTAGATGTCATGCATTGCTCACATGTACTGGTCAATTTCAAAGGAATGTCCTGTACTTTGACGTGAAATCCTTTTCCCCATAACTAATTCCGCCCCCTCTCCCCATACAAGAGCGTAGTGTCACTCCAAATTTGTTCTCATTGACGATTTAGGCTTTACAGGAAACGGAGTCACGTCGGCAGAATATCAGGCTAAATATTCTCAGCATCAGAATATGCAAATGCATATTTTCAAAATGACAAATAATTCTGGGAGGGGAGCGCGGTGGCGTGGGGTGAAGCTAGGGGAGTTGTAAGCTCTTACCACAGGTTCGACGTGCGGAAGTGCACGGCGGCGGAAGTGCATCAGCAGACCGCACAGGAGTGCAAAATGCATTTTAATGCCTTTCTCTCGATCGCGGGTCTGCACGGACCACTTCACTCCCGTTATGACTCGCCGGGTAGCGGGTCGTCCTCCGCTTCTCATTACAGCCGCAATCCGGATGTACATGCTTTTAACGCCGTGTGATCCTCCTCCCGGAACTACTTAATAAGCAATAACCTCTCACCCCTTAAGCAGGACCTAGTCCCTTTGCATTTACCGTTCGGTATTTTTGCCAACGCCCCGCACTCAGCCTTTCTCCCCCCTAATATCATTACACACACACCTACACCGTAGCTCTTTTGCACCAGTCTATGTGCCTATTGTTATTTAGATGAGCTTGGAAGGGTTAAATATTTTCCAGGCAGGCCATCACCAAGGACTCAATCTGTCCCACAGATTCGCTCGCCCATCTCTCTCTCTCCCTCCCTTCCCGTCTCTCCTCTCTGTATCTCTCTCCCTTTCTCTCCCTCTCTCGCTCCTCTCTCTTTCTCTCCCTCTCCCTCTATCTCCCTTTCTCCTTCTCTCACGCTCTCTCCCTCTCCCTCCCTCTCTCAGCCCTCTATCACTCTCCCCCTCTCGCTCACTCACTCTCTTTCTCTCCCAGTCCCAAACCAGCCTGACCTATTCTTTTGGATCTTTGAAGCCTTTCTGCATTTCAGTATATCTGCTTTTCAGGTAAAAGGCGAAAAAGCTATAGCAGTTTATGCAGGAATACCCATACTTGACTTATGGTTGTCATAGCACAGTGTGTTTGGTAAAAAGATGAGTAATGCGACTAGATTGGTCTTTGACTTGATGCACAGTTCTGAACTATACCTGCTCATTCCACATGGGTATCATATCTGAGCGATATTGTTAACTTCAGTTTATTGCCTTCTTGAGACAATTGTTGGCTCAAAGATATATCACTATGTGTATATGTTCTTTTTGCCCGACACGTTGAAAAAAAACGCTGTTTTTTCTATCAATTGTTTTTGTGATTTTGTGAATTTTACTGTGAATGCACTTCATGTTGTTATATTGAGAGGAGGAAACTCCAAAAATACAGAATTCCAATTCAATTCTTTCGATCGTCAACTTCTGGGATAAATGCGGTGACGAAATGGTGTTTTTTCATTTTGTGTGCTTCCTCTCTTTTCCCCGAACCTCGGAGACTTTTTTCCTTCTTTGAGAGTTGAAAAAGGATAATTTTCCAATTCCATGGTATTATGCAGGGAATTGGAAAGAAAAGTGCAGATCTTGAAGGAAAAGAAAGAAAAGCTTGATGAAAACTGCGAGATTAAACCAAAAATGTGATCTCGGTGCCTAATTGCAGCAGACCTCTCTTCGATAAATGCCAAAAATGCAATTTTGCATTCATGGGTTTGGTAATTTCGTCGTCGCTGTTGACCTGCTCACCAAGAATATTTAAGAGCATGCACCCTAAAAGCATATTATGGACTTCACGATCAACAAACAAACTTCCAGGGTGTGATTGGCTGTTTCTTTTTGTCAGCTCTCTCCCTCACTGCCTGTTGTTAGTTGTCAACCTACCGGTTGGCGTCCGTCCATTGCTCGCTCAACCACCATTTACATGTTTTTCCATTTAACTGCAGCCTCCTTTATCCAAGTAGAAATAAAAGTGTCACATTACAACAAAGGTTACTAATTGAAAAACTTTTGTTTCTATTGAGAAGCTAAGTTTTTCCAAAGTTGCGTGGTTGCCCCATTTGCTTACGTACAGCTTCCACTTGAAGATATGAGATGAGAATGCTTACAAGTATGCTTAGAGGGTAACCAGAATTCCGGCAGTAATGTAAAGTCGACAGAGAACTGGGGATTCGGCAGAGAAATCAAAGTTTCGCTGAATGTTTGAATGGAAAAGTGCGAAGCATTCCCAGTTTGTATCTTCAAAATGGAATGAGCTGTATACACTCTAAGTCAAAACTTCTTACTTTTAGTCACTTTTCAGGGGACACTTTTCAGATACCCCCCACGACTTACTTCAAGATTACAGCAAATGTTGTAATCTCTTAGTTTAAGACAAGAACGAATTTTTAAATTTATAGAGCGTCTGAAAATGTTTAATCCTGTCTTAAAAATGTTCTCATATAATTTGGGTTTGGAATTAATATTTTATTTTTTTATTTTTTTATTATAATTGTCACAATACTGCTACAAGCTTCGATGGCAGCAGACGTGGAACAAAGTTCCAAGTCAATACAGTTTAAAAACAATATTAGTCAATGAAAAGTTAAAAACTAGAAGTCAAAAACGATCGAATGAAAATTGGAAGGAGGAATGGAAGATGAATTACGAAGGTGTGACGACAAGGGATGCAGACGTTCTCCGTATGATGGGTGAGGAAGCTGGCAGTGCATTCCAATCGCGTATAGTGCGATGGAAAAAGGAATTGAAAAGTTGATTCGAGGTACAAAAGGGAGCTGCGAAGGAAAGCCCATTGTCTGTTCTGCGCTGGTTGGGTTTCAATGCATAGCAAGATGGCATGGAGAAGTTGTAGGTATGGGTAAAAATATCGCTGAAAAGTTTTATCCTGCGGTCTCTCCTCCGCCATGCCAGTGAAACTAAGCCGAGGTCCTTCAACAGAGCGGAGACGCTAATATCGCGTGAAAATGATCCAGTTATAAAAATGATCCAGGAATCTTAAATTAAGTCATGCGGTTGGGTATCTGAAAATTGTCCCCTGAAAAGTGACTGAAAGTAAGACTCTTTGAATCAGAGTGTATGTTACCGTCAATATGTTTCTGCTTGTTCAGCGTCGGAAAACGACTCCGAAGTTCGCGTATCCACATGTAGCTGCTGATCGTCAGGTTCAACCAAAAACAGAACGTCTACGGCCGCCTTAAGCGCGAACCAGCAATAGGGTAAGCTATGAAATTATACGGCTGGCATGGGAACAGTAAAACGGAAAATTCCCGAGCAATTTCCTTCCGATGCACACTTCCATTTCCTGAGGGCACCACAGAACTAGAGGTACCACGCGCGCAAAGACCAAGGGCAAAAGGATATGACGATGACGGGCCCATATAGGTACAGTATCTTGTTTGCTCGTTTCCCGCCAAGCAGCCACCGAGCCAGCCTCCTGCTTGAAACCGTAATAAACCTCTATTACGAAAAATTTTATGTTTCACGAAAACTTTCACAGCTAGTCCAATTTCTTTTTTGGCGTCTTATTCAGTTTTTATAACTTTCTTCGCATGGGAAGTATTTGGACTATAGGTATACCTGCCGACGTGCGTGCAGGCGCACGTGGTTTGAAACGTTCCCCCACACCCACCACCCACCATGAAGGTGATGGGTGTGAATAAAAACAGGTTTAGTCTGGGTTGGATTCTTTTCAGCTCTTAACAAGCGAACAAAAACGGAACATAACTTGCTGTTTTTAGAAGATGCCAATTTTTGATTCCATTTTTTTGTATCATGGATGATTTTCGGCGTTTTTTTTAGCTTGGGTGAGACCAACAGTTCACGAAACACAGGTTGTTTGCTGTGTTCAGTGTTTCGTCGCGGGGAAAAGGCACCTGCATATTGCTTTATGGTAAAATGCATGCCTGTTGAATGTGCCTTTTGCCTTAACAAAATCTATAAAAACTTTTGTTGCGTGCCATCCTTACCCGAGATATTATCCTTGCATAAGTCACTCATGAATTAAATAAGTCAGCTCATATATTTCAGCGCAAATACATGAGCTTACCACATGCTTCTGCCTCTGTCACTTGCTCTGACTTTGACTCTTGAACTCTGGCGCTGTCTTCGCCCCTGCTTCCAGCTGACCTTCAGCCTCCGATTCGGTTTCTGCTTGCATATAGGACTAACGCATTTTTTGCGGGTGTATGTTCCCTTTGTCGGTTGTGTCCATTTTCTTTTACTGGTCGATGTTCACTTTTTGCGGGTCGATGTTCTGCAAATCCTTCAACATTGGTGAACTTTCAAACAAATCAGTAGCTTCATTTGGTCTCACCAATTTCTGGTGCATGATTTCTATTCTGATTTTCCTTTTTATTCAATTGCTTGTTGGCAACCCACTGCTCAGTATCCGGCACAAAAAATGTCCCCAAATTCCGTGTATCTGTCCACAGTAGCTCTGATTGATAAGTTCATCCTAACACATTTGTAGGACTTTTCGAATTGTCGTGACAACGCCGTGCGCGCTCCTGCTCAGATACCTTTCAGTCTGCGTCAGCGCATCCCATTCTCGACATTTCTTGGGTATATTGTCGTGACACAGCCGTGCTCCTGCTCAGTTACCTCTTCGTCTGCCTCAGCGCATCCCATTTTCGACATTTGTTGGGGAAAACGATTTGTCGTGACACAGCCTGCTCCTGCTCAGCTACCTCTCAGTCTGCCTGCGCATCCAATTCTCGACATTTGTTGGGTCTTTCGATTTGTCGTGACACAGCCGTGCTCCTGCTCAGCTACTTCGCAGTCTGCCTGAGCGCATCCCATTCTCGACATTTGTTGGGCATTACGATTTGTCGTGACACAGCCGTGCTCTAGCTCAGTTGCCCCTCAGTCTGCCCCAGCGCATCCCATTCTCGGTATTTGTTGGGTATTACGATTTGTCGTGACACAGCCGTGCTCCTGCTCAGTTGCCTCGCAGTCTGCCTCAGCGCATCTCAATCTCGGCATTTGTTGCGCATTACGATTTGTCGTGACACATCCGTGCTCCTGCTCAGTTGCCTCTCAATGTGTCTCAGCGCATCCCATTTTCTCGATAGTTGTTGGGTATTACGATTTGTCGTGACACAGCCGTGCTCCAACTTAACTGCATCTCAGTCTGCTTAAGCGTATCCCATTCTCAACATTTGTTGGGTATTACGATTTGTCGTGACACAGCCGTACTCTTGCTCAGCTGCCTCTCAGTCTGCTCCTACCTCTCAGCCTGCTTCAGCGCATCCCATTCTATTCGTTCCACTCCCCGCCTCCTTTCATATCCACCCCTGTCCCACTTTTTCTGGCCCTGTAAGGATCCCTGCAATCTAAATACCAAAGGAAAAATCAAGTGTACAAATTCTATAGATAGAGAGAGCTGATAAATATACAGCAAATGATAGCAAATGCAATTTTTCCTTGAAATTACTTTCTAATTTTCTCCCCTTTCCAAGACTCGAGTTGGCCCTTCCCCTCCCTCCCTTTCGGTGGTTGGTTTGTTTGAACTTCCCAATGCATGAGCAGAATATAGCCGATTTGTACAGATAAGAAATTAATTCTTTTCCGGCCGTCGTTTTCGCATCCACTTTTCCATAGATATCCGATGGATCTCTTTCGAAGATTTTAGACCTTGCAATGAGCGTCCTCATATCCCTGCGCCTGTCAAGTCGGTTACAGTTCCGAATCCCTCACTGCCGCCTCAAACCCGCCTTATAATCTACCTTCAGCAACTCATCCGTTTTTCCTTCTCATCCGCCTCCTCCGCCTCAACTCTTCATCTGGAATACTTGTTGAGGCGTGAGAGGCTGATATGGCGAAAGATGTGAATGAGACGGGTGAGGCAGGGATGAGGCGGTAGTGAGTGATTTTCTGGAAAACCTGCTCAGGCGGCGAGCGCGGAGGAGGCGGAGGAGGCGGAGGAGGCGGAGGAGGCGGAGGAGGCGGAGGAGGCGGAGGATGCGGAGGAGGCGGAGAACGCGGAGGAGACGGAGGCGACGGAGAGAATGGAGGCGGTCGAGGCGGAGGAGACAGAGAAGGCGAAGGAGGCGGAGAGTGCGCATGGGGCGGAGAGAGATGCAGATGGGTAGATGGCCAGATTTCTGGCATAGATGAGGCAAAAGGAGGCGCATGTAGTGGTGGAAGCGGGGATGCGGCGGCATTCAGTGATTCGGAACTCATTATGTGCCGTCAAGCCCACAGCGCTCGGGAAGGTGTCTCCCATCACTCAACACCACGGTAAATCTGGTGCTGCTTGAACGACCAGAATAAGATATCTGCTCTGTACTTCCGCTGACAATGGGAAGTTCGACGCAGCTTGCCCTGTCTTCCTTGTCCCAAACTCCTTGCGCCCTCACCACCAAGTTCTCCGTTCGTTGGAACTTTACAATTTCCCCAACTTCCGTTTCGCATGCCCTATTCTGCTATCCAATGCACCTTATTCCCAAGGCGATGCGATGCAAGGCGATTCCGAGTAAGCCAAGGCCCAAAAGCTCATTGAAGCACACAACTGAAGGCAATTTCATCATGTTTCCGTGAAGCTCAGTTGAGGGTGTGTGCATGTGTGTGTGAGCACGCGCCCCAACGCACGAAAGTGCAAATATATTTATTTCAAAAAGAGACCTATAAATACGGGTAAAATAAGGCCCCAAGGTGAATTTTCATTGCCTGTTTTCCTTGGACAGGCAAGGCCAAATGAAGGTAGGGGGTCTTACAACCATGTTTCACCATCCCTTGCGTTATTCAAGCCAGCAATGCAAAATATACCTATCTTTCTTGGTAAATGAATACAGATTGAGTCAAAAGTCACGCATCAGATGGGCATAACCTCTTAGTCTGCAAGGCCCTGCACCGTAGTTCAGCTAGGCGCAAGTAAGTTTCTTGCGGTTTTCCGATTCGTGGATTCCCGTCTCTTGGACGAAAATCGTCCAGTTTCTTTGATTTTCGTTACTTGAATGCAGAGGTCTTGCTCATTTGAGCGAGCATGCACTATTGAAGACGCCAAAAGTGGTTGGGTTAAGTTAGAGCATAACCCAACCCAACCTAACCTAACCTCCTGACCTAACCTGACCAAACCGAATCTAAAATACCTAACCACTTCATGCCTCATGATTAGTAATCAAATTTTAGTATGTTTTTGGCACATTCGCATATTTTTCAAAACTCCGCTGCTGGGAATCACCATTGCCAGTTTCAAGTAACGGGAATCCAAGAAACGGGAGACCACGGTTCAGCTATCTACGTTTCTGTGCAGTGTGGAATGAAATGCAAATCGCGACTGAAAGCCATCTTCTATGGCTGTTCGAGCCGTGCTCTGTTTAGGCGCCAACTCTTGCACAAAATGCTTCATCGAATTGACCACGCATATCACAAATAGGTTACCTGGTCTAATTTATGACCCTTGGTCTGATGCGCGACTTTTGGACCACACTGTATACGTGTCTGCCTATGTATTATTTATGTTTCAGTCGTAAGAAAGAAATGTCTCACTTCTTTCTCCCGACCTTTTCTTCCCCATCTTTGCTTCCAGAGTATAATTGCATTTCGTAGCCTAAATTGGGTGTTAGGGTACCACCTCTGTAGTATAGGTACTCTTGTCCAAATAAGGAAAAGGGCACCGAGATGTAGCCGTTACGGACCTGCAGGCCAATGCAGGTTTGGTTTCTGCATCCCTTTCTACTCCCGACGGGGACATTATTAATGGCCTACAAAGTGGTGACTATTCCAGCTTCTCAAGTGGTTTCTGAGAATGCAACCGTCCCTGCAGCGCAACAAATTTGTAGTTAAGGATTGGTCTATGCTGTGGCAGCAATGGTAAGTTAAAAATGACCAATGCGTCATTTCGATGTCAGCTTGAGCAAATGCGTCTTTTTTCAATATCAGTGTGCGTCATGCGTCACATCCATGTCAGCATGCGCCAAGCGTCATTTCAATGTCGCTTGGCACCGGGAATGTCGCTTGGCGCCGGGCTTCACTTCTACGCCAGTCTGCGCCAGGCGTCATTTCGATGTCAGTCTGCGCCAGGCGTCATTTCGATGTCCGTCTGCGCCAGGCGTCATTTCGATGTCAGATGCGTCAGGTGTCATTTCAGTGTCAGTCAGCGTCATGCGTCATGTCCGTCAAGCGCAATTTATGAGTCAGTCTGCACCTGGCATAATTTCCAAGAGAGTCTGTGTCATTTCCATGTTGCGAGGTGCCAGCCGTTGCACTTCAATAACAGTTTGCGCGGTGTCAATATCAACAAGAAAAAACCCGTCGGTCTGTCGGCCGCCAAATCACACGACAAAGCATTTTTTCGCAACAAGCTCAAATGCCGATGTCCCAGAAACATAAATGAAGTTGCGTGCCCTTGCATGGCTGAGTAAACATCCTGTTCTGTCGTCAGCAACAAAATCCGCCAGAAAAATTCACTGCAGTTCTTTCCCGTCGCAACAAACAAACGCTCTTCATTTCTGCATCAGACGAGATTCCTTTCCATTCATCCTTGGTGCTCAGCCCACCGTCCCTCCCTCCTCCTCACCTTTCTTTAATACAACAAGAGCCTGTGCGGCCAATGATTTTTGCGTGATGGAGCCCCGCTCCAGGCCGTGGCTGGTCTGTTGGGATGTTCTGTTGACATGGCACCAGTGACACAGTGCGTTACGCGGACCTCGAAACGCGCCATCTTGCTGCATTTATTAAAAAGCGATTGAAAGTGGTGTCAGTCTTTTTCAGCTTTGTTTGTCGATCCCTCGAATTCAGAGGTGTCACATGCCGAGTTGAGCATTTCTCAAGGACAGAACCTCAAAGTGCAGACAGTTTTAGCTATCTGCCTGCAAAATTGTCTCCAACTTATGACGTCAGTACTTTGACGTCAGCGCAAAACTGACGACCATCAGGCTTCGCTTCCACGGTGACGTCACTGTGGAAGCAAAGCGCGATGGATGTCAGTGTGACGTTCCTACAACTGCGTGACGTTCAACTGCATGACGTACGTCACACGTCACGCAAACAACAGAGTGACGTCGTCAATAAAATCAGTAAAAAAGCAGTCAAAAAAAATTAAAAGTCAGAGATTGTTGGTCAGAGCTGTGTTCGAATTGAAGCCATCCCAACTTGAATTTCGGTAGCAAATCGGTTAGACTTGACACGAGTTCAGTGTATTTTCAGAGTATCATTTTCAGCTGATTTATTTGAGGATCGCTCACCGCAACAAGGTTCCTCATTGCGACGGAAGCCAAGAAAGCTCAAAATGATCAGGAAAACGCGTGAAAAAATTGCTTGAGCTGCAAGCATTTGTCCCTTGCTGACAAATTTGTCCCTTGCAACAATCAAATGTGTCCTTACGAATTGCCCCTTGGACAACACAAGGTACAGTTCCTTGTTTGGTCAAATACCCATTTCCGGTAACTTTCGTGATTTCACAAAAATTTATTTCTTTTTAAGACAAAGGAAATGCGGGATGCAGATGGGAGACTAAGAAGATGTGGCGCAAGTTCCGAGCTTTGTCTCAAATACCGAGTGGCATAAGCTTTCTAAGTTTTTCACACTTTTGGTGGAACACGTTTGGCCACTTTTGGCCACTTTTGGCCACTTGTGGCCACTTGTGGCCACTTTTGGCCACTTTTGGCCACTTTTGACCACTTTTGGCCACTTTTGGCCACACTTTTGGTGGTACACTTAGAATAGGAAATAGGCGAATATATTTGATAGGTACTTTGGGAAAGAGGGGAAAATGAGTAGAGGATGGGTGCTGGG
>JASGXE010010474.1:0-14960 GCA_030068105.1 Sinentomon sp. SZTP_YWyxl | reverse complement strand
TTGAGTGTACATAGCACGCAATTTCTTTAGTCCAAACTGAACAGACCACTCCAGAGTTCTTTACAAAATAATCATCAGTGGGCTCACTTCCGCGCTTGGAAAAATATGGCAGGGTGTGCGATCATTGGATTAGCTGGGGTATACACATGGGATGAATTTCCTGCTATCTCATTCGAAGTTATTTCTTCGTTTTGAGCACCTTGTATTCCGTTATGGAATGGAAGGCCAGTGCGCATTTATTCTGTAACAACTAAAGCGAATCATCTTTCGTTGTCGATTTTTTCACCCAGACTTACGAATCCAGAGAAGGCCTGGTGTAAAGTTTTTTCGATTTTTATCCCAATTGATAATTATTGTCCTGTTTTTCTATTTGGCAAAAAAAAGAAAGGTGCTTTCTTCCAGCCAAGATGGCCACTTTTTCCTTTCTTGCGCAACAAGGTCGGGAACAATGGAAGTTGGTTTGAATAGCATTAGAATCAATTAATAATCTGTTTCATTTAACCTCAGAACAATAGGCTCTATCTCTGCCAAGGTGAAAGCTATCCAAGACAAGGAGAAATTCATCGAATTTTCGAATTGCTTATGAAAAGACAGGTGTAAAATTACCGCCAATTAAAATTGTTTTTAGTTTCCCGAGTTAAAAATTGTTTTATGGAGCTTTAGTTTTCCGAGAAAGAAGCTGCTCCTATACAGTAGGCCTAAATCCCTGCTCAGACATAAATTGCTATTCCACAGCGCAGTTAATAGCCATTCGAATGGGAGAAATCAGAACATCGTCGCATTATTCACATTAATCGCTAATTAAATTTATGTAAGAGCAAGCCTGCAACACATCTGCTGGTTCCTGACTCTGTGGTCCCAATTTTTTTGCCTGAAATTATTCGCATGACAATGGAAGAACAATGCGTGAATGGTTGATTCCTAAGAAAGAGGAGCCCACGCAAGAAGATGATCAAAGCAGAATATACACTCTAAACACGAAGTTCAGTTTGGAACACAATATTTTAACATGGGCTAAGATAGAAAGTGTTCTTTTACGTAAGAACACTTGGTCTGTTATTGGAACACCTTTAGTGTTCCAATGGAACACTGAAGGTGTTCCAATGGAACACATAAGGTATTCCAAATCGCTCATGTGTTCCAAATCTGTGACAGGAATGTCACAGATTTGGAACACTCAGTGTGTTCCAAGAACACACTGAGTGTTCCATAGGAACACACTGAGTGTTCCATAAATGTTCTTAAAAGAACACTTCCCTGTTAAAAGATAGTGTTCCAAACTGAACGTTGTGTTTAGAGTGTAGCAGAGACCTACAGATGAGAGCAGAGGCTACCAACTGATGCGTCCACAATAACCATGATTCATCGTTATTTTTTCGGGTGGGTCATTTTGCAAATTCCGAAAACGCCAATGGCAGCCCAATCTCTCTGGCATTTCCCTTCAAAATTGAAAAAGCTTTCGTTCCTGTTTTATGGATGAAGCCTTTGACACGTTCAGACAAAAGTGGATATTTTCTCGAATTTCACGTCTAACAGGGATTATATGGTGGGAATGCCCGGCCAACAAAGATCACCCATAACAGGGACTGACTATTTGGAAACAAGTATTTTTGTCGTGTAAAATCGTTGGTACACCCCACATGCAAATTTCCTTTGTGAGAAAAAAACAATCTTTGAAAAACATCAATTCAGTTCTCAAGTTACTTCCTGAATTCACAATTTTCATTGCAAAAGTAATGTAACCCAGCACAAATTTCCGATTTAGAAACTCGGTCGATATGAACACAAATCGAAATAGAGCCGAGCGCACCAACTTGTACGGGGCTTCTTGTTTGATATAATCGCGTTTGATATAGACGCGTTTGATATAATCTCCTTTGATATAGACGCGTTTCACATAGACGCGATTCATATTATCGCATTTGGTATGCGCTACACTGTTAAAAATTTTGCTTTTCCGAGGTTCCTCAAAAATTTGTCATCATTGGATGGATAGCGAAGAAATGTTTTCGCTCAATCGCTCAGTATTGCTATTTTACATGGTCGTTTGAGGAATGTTCCAGAGCTTTGTAAAACTATAAGTTCCCCTTTGTTGTTATACCTACACTGCTATTTGTATTCTTATATGTGTTTGCAGATACCATGCAGAAAAAAATTGAGAGGAGAACTCCATAAATTAAATGAATTTGAATTGAATTGGAACAATAGTTGGAATTGAGCTCCCCTATTTCTGAGGAATTAAGATATCTAATTCACGGCAAAAATCATGTCTTCAAGTAGCTGGTTGGCGAGATGGCGACCAACCAAAAAGGGTCAAATGTTCCGGCAGGGGTCATTGTCACGAAGGCTACTGCCAAACGTTTTACCTATTCTCTGGGGTGGCTGCACAAGTGTCTCATCAGAGACTTTTCCCCTTCAAAGGCATGAGAGAGATTATTGCGCATCAATTTCATAATTTGCGCATTTTTCACCGCATGTTGTCTTTTGCCAGGAATGTACCGACGACGAAAAACTTCCCGTGATGCATTGCCCACACGTGAATACGGCATAGTCTATACATCAGTCTCTGCGGCTTCGCGTCCGTTTCCGTTGTTGCAATATTCTCGTATGCCCACAAACCATCCGGATAAAAGGGCGCAAACGGACACAACAGCTCCATAACAGGTTTCCTTTGGTATGATTAGAATAGTTGATATTTGGTCAGGATGAGGTAGTAATTATGTTTGCTTTTTGCAATATTAGCTCAATACACATCAACAGAGAGGGAAAGTTATCGTTCGTCGAACGAAATAGGATGATGCTCTTTTCTTGCTTGATTTGACCGTTTTTTTCCCACGATCATTTTAAGGGAAAGTTTCTCTCCCGACATTTTTTCAGCGTAGACAAATTTGCGAAGTGATGTCATATTGCCACCGTCCTCCGCCACCCGACGGGGGGATTATGTCAAACGCTACTAGAGTCGCGTTTGATATAGAAAAAGGTCAAAAACAGGTAAAAAACAGGTTTAAATCAAACGCGATTATATCAAACAAGATGTAGCCGGTGCAGCCCATGACTCTTTCACAAAAAGAAAGATATTTCCTTCAAAGTCCTCGAAGTCTGAAGTCTGGCAAAAACATGGTGATGATATGGCCAACAGCGCATACCTCGTGGCTTGCACCAGTTCCCATCAGAACACCGAAGTTAAGCAACGTTGAGCCTGGATAGTGCTTGGATGGGAGACCACCTTTGCACCCCAAGTTGTGCTGCTGGAAGGGGGCTTACATACTCTAAATTTCAAACGTCTTTTAAAAAGGCACTTTCCTATATTTACCATTGTAGTCCAAAACAAGACATGACTTGGCGACTTTTTTCAGACTTGGTGTCTTTTTGCATTTTGCCTTTTAAAGTAGTCTAGAAGATTAATCGAAACACCTTTAGGCGCTTTTCGTCTTTCTAAAGGATTCCTAAAACGACTCTTTGAAGCACTTTAGTCTATTTTAACAAACACACAAAGCATAAAGATTCCAAGTCCGAGAAAAAAGTCGCTAAAACGTGTCTCGTTTTGGACTACACAAAAGTGACTTTTTAAAAGACGTTTGTGTTTAGAGTGTAGTGGCCAACACCCTCCTCTCCTTCGTATGGGACGTTAAGCAGGCGGTACCGTGTGCAGCATCACACTGTGCACATTAAACAACACCTGTAGTTCCAGTCCAAGAGAGGCTGGCGGGTAACAAAATACACAGAGGCCATCCAATTTCCATATAGTGATGTCCGGTCTTCCTCGGGTTGGCAATAGCCGAAATACTGGTACCACAGATGGCTGTGGATTCGGCCTGGAGGATGTGGGGTGCTGGTGCAGTTGCACTGACCAATCTATGCCGGTAACTATTGCCCTGCCGGTACCCCACCGATATCCCAGTTAATCCGACCACAGTAACACTGCGCAATGCAAGAACTCCCCCTCCCACATGCCAGCAAGGCGCTCGCAGGTGTAGAATAATAAATAAAAATAAATAAATGCCGGGCGACCATCGGGGACACCTGTGGGAACGAGCATTTCGTTTGAAGACAATATGTGAGAAAATAAACCTGTACAAATGATTCCAAGTGAGGGAGACAAGCTCTTCAAGATTTGACCAGTGATCAGATCGGGACCAGCTGATTTCCTGGGGTTTTTTTTGGAAAAGAGCTTTGCAAGGCCGGTAGGGTTGATATGAATTTCAGTGTCTTCAGAGTCGGAATTTGATTGCTCTGACGTGTGTATTTCGGCGTCCGGGGGAGAAGGTGAAAATACACTTCCAAAATACGCATTGAAAGTGTCAGCCATGAGTTTTGGATCGTCTGTCAGATTACCATCTGCGGTTAGGATTGGCGGATTGTTCGAATCGTTGAATTTAAGTACCTCCAAAAAGTGCGCCCATGATCTGTGCTTAAGGCAGACTTAATAAAACTACTAAACAGTCTGGAATTTAGCGCGGAACACTGGAGCGTAAGGAGTCATATTTTATTTGGTCAGCGGCAGACCTACTAAGGGAATTAAGTTTGCGATTTATCCAGGGAAACATTGGAGATTTTTTTTAATTTAATTTAATTTAATTTCACAATACTGCCCAAAGAACTTTGGGGGCAGGGAGCACACGCTCCAAAGTACCTAAACATCCGTTTAACAACATCGTCAAATGGAATAAAAACAAAACAAAACAAAAAGTTAACCAAGTAGAAGCAAATGGCATCAGTGAAATAATGTGTGAAACGCATGAGAAAACGCTCCAGTTTCAGTTATGCACGGAATTTAAATGGGGGGAGAGAAAGTGCCTCAGGAGTGCTTTGGAAACAACCGAGATGGAGCGTCAAGGGAGTTCCATTCTCTTATTGTTTTTGGAAAAAATGAATTCAGATGAAAATTGTGCCTAGATGTTGGATATGAAAAGCAAAACCCGTGGTCGGAAAGGCGTTAAACAGACTTAAGGCAATAGCGGAAAGGAAGCGGAACAGGGCATTTTTGGCAAACAAGGTCAGAAAAAATTTTGAGCCGGCGGTTACGTCGTCTATCACGAAGGGGTTCAAGTTGTAGGTCTGATAGGATCGCTGACACAGAGGCACAACGACGGAAGTTTCCGGAGATAACTCTGGCAGCACGTCCCTGGGAACTTTCTAAAAGATGAGTCTCGGAAGCAAGCATCGGGTCCCATGCTGCGCACGCGTATTCCAGCACTGGTAGCACAAAGGACACATAAGCCTTTCTTCTAGCTGCAGGAGTCGAATACTTAAGATTCCTTTGGATGAAGCCGACAAGTCGACTCGCTCTTAAGGCAGTCGACCGAATATGGTCGCCCCAACTGAGGTCGGCTCTAAGGATTACTCCTAAGTATTTATAGGCGGGAACGCTTTCTAATGGAGTCTCAGTTAGGCAATAGCAGGGAATTAAGTACGGCGGAGGGTTTACGCCTCGGGAAAAGCACATTGTTTTGCATTTATTAGGATTTAGTCTCATTCCCGAGGTATCGCACCACTCAGAAATGCGGCAAAGATCGTCAGATAGTGTTTGGACATCAGCAGATTTTTTGATCGCTCTGTAAATGATGATATCATCGGCGAATAGGCGAATGCAAGATCCCAGACCCTCAGTTACGTCATTCACGTAAATTAAGAAAAGAATCGGACCAAGTACGCTACTCTGTAGGACTCCTGAAGGAACAGGGCGAGGTGTAGAGAGTAATCCATTTACGGACACTTGCTGGGTGCGATGAGAAAGGAATGATGAAACCAGTTGTACAGTTACAGCTAGGAAATTAAGAGAAATAAGTTTGTTTATCAATTTGTCGTGTGGCACAAGGTCAAAGGCCTTAGAGAAATCAAGAAATATCGCATGCACTGGGAAACCCGCATCCAGGGATCTGGAAACATCGTCGACCAGATAAATAAGCTGCAATTCGCAGGACAAGTTTTTCCGAAAACCAAACTGATTTGTGTGCAAGATGTTGTTCTCAGCAATATGACTTAAAAGGTGGCTAACAAGAACTTTCTCAAATAGTTTAGAAGCAATACAGGTCAACGAAATTGGGCGATAACTAGACGGCAAATGATTAGGCATACCCTTTTTTAGTATTGGAATGACGATAACCTTTTTCCAGTCGCAGAGGAAGCATCTCTCTGCAGTTATTAGCCGAAAAAGGTGAGTGAACACGGAAGCCAGCGAAGGTGCCAGCTCCTTCAGTATCTTTGCCGGAATACCGTCAGGCCCAGCTCCCTTTTTAGGGGAAAGCGATTGGAGAAGCTTAAGAACACCAGCATAGGATATGGCTAAACGGTCAGGTTCGCCTGGTGGATCAGTACGAATACTTGTTTCAACTTCAGAAGTCGGAGGTTGGGATGGAGGAGAGAAAACACTACAGAAAAAACTATTGAGCATTTCTGATAATTCAAGGGGGTCGGAAATATTATCGCCTGAGTCATTTGTCAACATTTTCAGGTGGGAATTGTCATTCTTTAGGGATTTGATGAACCCCCAGAAGCCCTGGCAGTGTTGTTCTGGACAGAGCGGTGTCAATGAAATTACTAAATAGTTGAGAATTAAGCTGTGCGCAATCTCTGCCCAGAAGCTCATAGGATAGAATGTCGTCATGCTTGCCGGACTTTTTGGCACGACCGTGCGCCAGTCTCTTTTTGGCGAAAAGTTTCTTTAGCTTGCAATTTACCCAGGGGAACTTGGCCTTGTGTGTAACTTTACGAGGTGGTATCAGACTCAGAATTGAAAGAAGCGTATTTTTGATGACGAACCACAGGCCTTCGGCATAGAGCGTGCCTGGGAACGGAAAAGAGAAAAACGGGTTCGATTTCCAAGCTTGGTTCAATTTAGTCCAGTTGACCAAGCGAACATTTCGAATAGTTGGGCCCGTCTGTTTATAGGAAGCTGATCCCGTCTCTTATTGTCCTGCCATTGTAACACAACAGCGTCATGGTCAGAAATACCTGGAACAACGGAAACAGAAAAGCAAGGGGAGTCAAAATTGCACAGAGCAACATCAAGAATCGAGGAACAGTGTTCTGTGGATCTGGTGGGAAGGTGAACAAGTTGGTTCAATGAGAATGTCAGAACAAGTTCCTCAAAGAATTTGTCATTAGACGAATATTGAGCCGGGGGAATTACGGTTTTAAGGGGCCGATCCATAGGGCAAAGTACTTAACAGATTTGGTCGGGATGAGGTTCAGGATGGACAAAAGGGTGTTCTTAAGAAGGAGCCATGCGCTATTGACGTCGAGGTTCTGAAAACCGGAGGTAAGAACGGGGTTCGTTAAGAGGAGTGAATTAAGCGCAGGCCAGTTCACTTTTGAATAATCTTTGCGGCGCAAAATCAAAGCTTGAGGTTTAATTACAGCATCAGGGAAAAGACTAACAACGACAGCATCGTGATCGGATATTCCAGGAATGACGCTGACTTTAGCTGCGGGTCGATCAAAATTGAGCAGAAAAACATCCAGAATCGCACCCTTGCCGTTTGCAGTTCTGGTAGGCTGATCAACGATCTGAGTCATGGAGAAGGTGTGAATCAAGTCATCAATATGTTTTTCATTCCAATTCAAACTCCTTGGGGAGCTGGTACTGTTGAAAGAGGTGGTGTTTGTTGTTTGGGCAAGTTGAAGGACTTTGCCGAAAATAGACCTGGGCAGTTTACATCTCCAGCAATTATTATGTTTCCATTGTTGGATGCAGTAAACGCCACAGAGGTGAAAAGATCAGCGAGGGCGTCATTGTCGCGTACTGTATTTGTATTCCGAACTGCAACCGTGAATTTTAAAAAGTATTGGAAAATGCATTGGTCCGCACATTCTCAAGAGATGTCAACTTGAACTTCGATGTGCCTATAGTGAATTTTTAAAAGCATTCTGAAAAGCATTTGAGAGCACATCCTCTATAGAGATGTCAACTTAAACTTCAGTGTGCCTTTTGTGAATTTTTAAAAGTATTGAGAAATGCATTTGGACAGCACATCCTCAAGAGACATCAACTTGAACTTCGATGTGCCTGTTATGAATTTTTAAAATGTTGGGTAAATATTGGAGATCATCAAGAGATGCCAGCTTGAACTTCGATGTGATAGTGGTGAATTTTCAAAAGTTTTGGGATTTGATTGGAGAGCACATCCTCTATAGAGATGTCAACTTGAACTTTGATGTGTCTTGTTGTGAATTTTAAAAATTATTGGGAAATGCATAGAGCGCATCCTCCGAAAACATCAGCTTGAATATTGGAATTTTTGTCAATACGCAGAAATATCACAGAAAATATTTTTCCGTGGAATGCGGATCCCAACCATATCCTTTGAGCTCTGCACACATGCTTGAAAAACCCAAAAAAAAAACCTCAAAATATCCAAAAATACGAAACCCATTATGTGTACAGAAGTCTTTTGCTTTTCGCCATTTCCCGCGACACTTATATCTGTGCTCCCTCTCCTTCCCTGTTCCTCAGGCACACTCTCAGTTGAGGGTTGTCTGCACAAGCATTAGTACCTCAATTTGCACTCGGTTCTTTCTATCCAATCATGGCTTTAAAAGCCGATGCACTGCCTTGCTCCGGTTGTAGTTACGAAGATTTCTCGGTGCAGTGAATATGAGTAAATTTTATTTGAGATCTCTCGTGTCCTGCCTTTGAATTGTAGCTGCTGTTCGTTCTTTTTGTTATTTTTTCTCTTTCTCTTTCTTTTTTGTTTTTTTTTTTCTTCAGACGTGCTCGTAGCCGAAGGTAAGTGTTTATACATACAGTTCACATTTTTTTTTAAATTGGGTTTTATACCTCTGCAGGCTTCAAGACTTTTTCTACAGCACAGAGGTTGCAAAAATCTGTCGGATATACCTACAGGGGGAATGGGAGATGATTTTTGACGATGGTTTTCACTTGCAAAAAAGCTGTCGGATATATGGAAACGTAAAGGTGAAGATGATTTCCATTTGCAAAATAATAATTGTCGCACATATTGGCTTAGATGGGACAGTTTTAACAATCAGGAGGAATGGGAGATGCAATGGTTTTCATTTGCCAAAAAGCTGTCGGACGTATGGAGACGTAATGGGGAAGGTGATTTCCATTTGCAAAATAATTGCAAATGGAAAGGAAAAGGGTTGACAAATCACAAAAGAATAAGGAAAAGGCTTGACCAATCACAAACGAACAAGGAAAAGGGTTGACCAATCACAAAAGAATAAGGAAAAGGCTTGACCAATCACAAACGAACAAGGAAAAGGGTTGACCAATAACAAACGATCATATCACAAAACGATCACAATCGATCACAAAAAAAAAACGTTCACAATCACAAAATCACAAACGCCAGTACCAAAACCTATTTGCAATTCCTGTCTGCCTGCTGAATTTTTTTTTAATTCAGAAGCAATCTCCTGATATTACATCACACAACGTAAAGAGTGTTGGCTTATACGGTGCTGGAATGTCCGAACATTCATCCCATTTACTGCACTCTAAACACGAAGTACAGTTTCGAACACTATATTTTAACATGGGCTTAGATAGGATATGTTCTTTTTTGAACATTTATGGAACACTGTGTGTTATTGGAACACGAGCGATTTGAAAACCTTAAGTATTCCAAATCACACACTCAGTGTTGTGTTCCAATAACACAGTGCTCCATAGGAAGTGCTCCATTAATGTTCTTAATGGAACACTCCCTATCTATAGGCTAAGCCTATATGTTAAAATATAGTGTTCCAAACTGAACTTCGTGTTTAGAGTGTAATAACATGCCAATTGTCCGGTCGTTTATGGCCTTTTTGTGAGCGCTGCGGCGGTAGAATTAATGTGTTCATACTCGTACATGTAAAAAATTGCGACCGTTCAGATTTTGGAAAAAACTCCATGCTGCACAAAATTGAAGACCCTCTTTTGCAACCAAGGTCAAAATCTGACACCTATAGAACGCTTTGTTGAAATCTGGCGCTTTAATTTCCACCGCCTGCACAAGAATAAAAAGAAAGAAAAAAAAGTTTCGGAGGGAATAGCTAAATGGCAAAAACACATGAACGGGTACATTAATTCCGCCACCACTATACACATACACAAACACAACTGATGTTGACATCCATGCGCATACATTTGTTTTTTTTTTTTGTAGTCGCTGAAGTTGGTAATTTTTCATAATTCGCACAGAGGATATTTTGGCAGCCTGTCACGCTTGAGGAGGGCAATGCATTCGGCAGGGGGTATTATGGCTGGAATGGCTGCCTTAACACTCGTCTTTACGGCGACAGAAGGTGGTCTCATCGAGGATTTGACACATCACAACAAAACGGATTTGTTGGAGATTGTGAAGAAAGCAGTGAAGTCAAATGAAGATCTTAGAGTTAATGAGGGGCTAACGGCATTGTGGAAACTTTTCCAGATAAATAGTCCCAAAGGTGGATTGTTCAATCGTCTAAAGGATGATAATAAGAATTTCACTGTGGAGAGTCTTTTCGAGCACCCGTATGAATTATCAGCCGTCATTGAGGAGATAGAGTAATTGGGTGAGAATCTTGGCAAATAAAAAGGGTAATTTAAATAAGGGTAGTTTTTCTAAAACGAGCGCTGAAAACAATTCAACGGCGTGCGGATAATGGCCTAACTTTCGTCATTCCCCTCTGTCGCGGCAACGTTTTTGCCTCATCGTTTTTTCCGAGAACTATAAGTGACTGGAATGCGCTGCCACCCATAGTTCTTATTTCATAAGCAGTGCTCTTGAATTTACCTCTCGCACCAGTCAGAGTTATTCCTAATTCTTTTCGTCTCCTGCTTTCTCACTTTTTTTTTCTACATTTGTATGTGCTTTTTATTTTTGCTTGACTACAGGGGCTGTGCCCGTCACTGTCACCAGTTTATTTGTGACAGTTTTGATTCTAAATAAATAAATAAAAAATAATAAAAACCAGGTGATATTATTTGCCAAATAAAAGTTTAAAAAACAGCCTGCGTGTACGGAAGTCCCCGTGAGATCAAAAACAGCAAACTAAAAAACACTGAGCCAAACGTGCTTCATAATTTTGCGAATAACATATGTTTGTTCTTTAACAAAGTTAAAATGTTTGACAATGTTTTTTATTAATGTTTTTTGACATTGATGCCACTTTTTCATCCAATAATTTTATTTGAAATGTTTATTTTATTTTTTAAATGTCCCATCTCAAAAATGAAACTAATGATTTTAAATGCGCTAATTTTTTTCTTGATCAGCAAATCGTGGTTTTCCGATCTGTGCATTTTTTGTTATGGTATACAATTGCGGTCCCAGTCTATTTCGACATCAAGTCAGTTATAGCCCACATCAAGATTCATATAAAACCCATACATTCCTGGCCTATATACAGGGTGTCCCGTAAATCAACCCCCCTAAATATCAGAATAGATTCCTCAGGACCATACAAATCGAAGTTAATCAGTGGAAAAAATTGATCCGACCCCCCATTACTGAGTTATGCCCCCCCAAAACCCCCCAAAATAGGTCCTTTTGGGGTATTCATGGGGGAGGTAAGATTTCACACTAGAACTGTCAAATTTTCAGGACAAGTTCTATGAAACGAGTAAAACAAAAAATGTTCAGTGACTAAAAACCGTCCGAGCCTTCAATTCCACGCAATGCCCCCCCAAAAATCCAAAAAGCCCAATTTAGGGTTGTTTTGGGGAAAGTGAGATATGGGGAATGGGGGTAGTAGAATTAAAGCCCTTTTTCGCAGGCGGATTCCCAAAGATACAAGGAACAAAAAATGTTCAGTGGAAAAAAGTCCTACGACCCTCCATTTCTACGCAGTATCCACTCAAATACTGCTAAAAAGCTTCTCGTTCCCAGGGGGCTACGACTGTTCCCATGGTGATATTGACCGTTACCATGGAAACAGTCGTAACCCCCTGGGAGCGAGAAGCTTTTAGTGGTTATTGAGTGGCTACTGCGTGAAAGTGAAGGGTCGTAGGACTTTTTTCCACTGAACATTTTTTGTTCCGTGTATCTTTGGGAATCCGCCTGCGAAAAATGGCTTTAATTCTACTACCCCCAGTCCCCATATCTGAGTTTCCCTAAAACAACCCTAAATTGGGCTTTTTTGGATTTTTGGGGGGCATTGCGTGGAATTGAAGGCTCGGACGGTTTTTAGTCACTGAACATTTTTTGTTTTACTCGTTTCATAGAACTTGTCCTGAAAATTTGACAGTTCTAGGGTGAAATCTTACCTCCCCCATGGATACCCCAAAAGGACCCATTTTGGGGGGTTTTGGGGGGGGCATAACTTAGTAATGGGGGGTCGGATCAATTTTTTGCGCTGATTAATTTCGATTTGTACGGTACTGGAGAATCTATTGTGAAATTTCGGTGGTTGATTTACGGGACACCCTGTATACATTATGTATGTGTATAGTGGCGGCGGAAAAAGATTACTCACACATGTGTTTTTCTCATTTAACTGTTGCCTCCGAAACTTTTTTTTCTTTCTTTTTACTCTTATGCAGTTGGCAGAAATAAAAGTGCCAAATTGCAACGGAGCTTTCTAGAGGTGTCAGATTTTGACATTAGTGATGAAAGAGGATCTTTTATTTCTACAGCATGGAGTTTTTGCTAAAATCTCAAAAATGGAAATTTTTCACGTGTATGGGTAATCTTTTTCCGCCGCCAGTATACATATACAGGGTAGCCCAAAAGTCTTTGGCCATAGGAAAAATGAAAATTTTCTGTTTTACCGCATTTAGAGATCTAAAACATTTTCTTGCTCTGACCACGTCTCTCTACACTTTAATTGGAACAATATGTGCACATTCAGGGATGCACAAAATCTTTGGCCACAGCAAAAAAATTAAATTTGCTGTTTTTGTCATATTCTGTTATTTGTGACATTTTCGTGGTCCCACCGCAGATGTCACTACTTTATTTGGTACTAAAATTTCCGATTTAAGTCTTTACATCAGTGGTTAGAGCTAGAAAAAGTTTCAGATCAGAAAAGATGATAAAAATAGCAAATTTATATTTTCCCTATGGCCAAAGACTTTTGGGCTACCCTGTATGTACATATACACAAAATATACATTTTTTACATATACATATAGTAACTGTCCATATAGTTGCCCGAAATTCGGTCAAATCCGCAACAAGTGGCGAGCCAACTTCACACAAGTGTTGAAAAGCAGTCTTTCCAGTGAAAAGCCGGTTTAGAACTTTTCCAATTTGAAACCTCTGAGACAGACAGAACAACGAATTCTCTACAGTCGATTCCATTTAAAGACATGAGCGAAGTAGGTATTATTGTCGCCTTTCGCATGAAAGCATGCTTCGTCCTATTCGGCCACTGCTTTAACTGAAAGACAAATTCGCAATAGCTCCGAGTTGCTTCCCCAAGCACGCATCCGCAATTGCTCTTCGTTTATCTGCCGACGCTGTACAGCGGCGAGAAAATTAATTGTACCACACATGGTGTTTTTTCTCTCTCGAATTTTCGGGAAAATCTCAATCCCATCAAAATTGGCATCGCAGTTATGATTTGACGCATATATCCGTGCAACAAATCCGAATTCTTGATTCTGAAATCAAAAACAACTCTCCCAGGTTTCTTTGAAAGATCGAAAACCGGCATGCACTTTTGGCACGAGTAATTTTGCCGCCACTGTACACCAGAAGGCAGCAGCGCAGACGTTCGAACCCCCTTAAAATGAACAAATAAGACCCGCTATTAGAAGATTGGCAGGATGGCGCAGTGGACAAAGCGTTGGTTGTGGGATCCGAAGATCGTGGTTTCGAATCCCACCAGACGCGGATGTTCCAAGTTTTGGATTGGCTATGCCGCAATTCCAAGGATTGGCTATGCCGCAATTCCTCTGCGCAGTGATGTTGATCCAGGCATCATTGAGCACTTCAATCACGCAGTCTTCAGGTATTGTTGTCGACATCGAATCCTGTTTGGAAATCTCAACTTCATCTGGCAGTCGTCGTGGTTGGGTCGAGACGGCGTCCACTTGTCGAGACGAGGCAACATCCAGCTGAGCCAACTGCTTCGACATCTCCACTCACTGGTCATTGATGGTCATACAGGAGTCACACCGCTGGTTAATAGTAATTTTTTATTGTAATTTTCTCTCTGGTTATCCTTAGCTTTCGTTTCTTTGCCGTTCTGCCAATTTCTATAAATAGTGGGACGAGCCACTTTTCGCACGTTTTAACACGAAATCACCTTTTCAAGTTGCATCTGATAAAAATATTTTTTCATCGCCTCCACTGCCTGGGCGTATTTTTGCGCTGTTTGCCATTTGTCATTGCGCTCGTTATCTTTTTTTTCACGAATACATATCTGATGACAGCACGGCAGGCGAAAGTTTTGTCTTACACATCCACTTTCAGTCAGATGCTTGGGTTTATGAGCGTCATTGGACATGACCTTTTTTCAAACGGCACTTTTCATTCCACTGCAGTGGGTCCTGTCAGAAATAGGCCGAACGTTCTCCATTCACTTGTTGAAACGAGTAATGGTGACGCCTCAAGCATGGTTCTTTTTAACTGCAATTGCCGTTCAATTCTTCCGCTTCACAAGCGTGCTGAGTTGAGAACTATTCTGCATTCCTTGCAAGTCAGCGTTGTTATTCTGACTGAGACATGGCTCCGAAATGATATCTCGAGTTTGGAAATTTTCCCATCTAATTTTGTAGTCTATCGAGCTGATCGCCCTGATCGGTTAGGAGGTGGGATTCTTGCTGCAATTGATAGTTCTCGGGTCCAAAGCCTACCACTCCCCTCAGAAGTGGCAGTCCTTCTGACAGGCATTATCCCACCTTTATCAGCTGAATTGGTTGGTTGTGAGATACTTTTACCACAATTTCCACATGCACGAAACTTTCTTTTCGGGGTCTACTGCCCACCCTCTGCCAGAGTAGATAGTTTTGCAATCCTCCATGATGCAATTGAAAAAACATTGAATTTTGTTGGCACACATTCCGTTTGTAATCTAATTCT
>JASGXE010010473.1:0-16819 GCA_030068105.1 Sinentomon sp. SZTP_YWyxl | reverse complement strand
CCGGTATGATAGGTGGATGCTCTACTCCAATCGTGCAGTGAAAGGAAAGGAAAGAAAGGAGAGAGAGAGGTGAGGGAAACAGATTCACCACTTTATTTCCTCGGAAAGCCGCGGACTTTCAGAGCGTGGACGAGATCTGAAACAGGGACTAAATTGAATTGATTAGAACCGTGGTCGGACAGATGCCAGACAGGTTTTACGTGACACGAGGCCCTACCTGCCGAAGCATGCCGAGATCCGTTCTCAAATAAAAAATGAATCTGAAAATTCAGGCATGAGGAATTACCAACCGCAGGCAAGAATTAACTTGCCGGGTTGACCTGGCCATACCAATTCAAATTCATATACTCCAGTCACACAACCTCCATCAAGACAGCTCTAAGGGTATTCCCCTTGGTAGGAGTCTCAACTCGGGTTTATGCGACCGGAGCAATCAGTTTTCCTTCCTGACAGAAGTTGTCAAGTTTTGCCAAAATCGGCTCCAAACGAATACGACGCCGGACTTCGTTTCTGAACGCCGAGTGTTCCGTCCAGACATAGCAGCTAGGATTTGCCCCAAATGTGACGCCACTATCCTAACGGTGCCTAGCAAGGTGTTGGGAAGGTACCTATTAGCTCAATAAACCCCAGAGGAAACGCGAACTGCTAGGAAATCGGAATATCCTGAACCGAAGCTTGGAAGTGACTGGTGGCGCCATCCCATCAGACTTGTGGGAAGTAAGAATTGGAGGTTCCGCGTACCAGTTTGGTTGTGTTGCGGGATTTTTCCGAGAGATGGCAGAAAGATCAGCTGATTTGACACTCGATAGATGGCACTGTCGGTCCACAACAGGCACAAGGTGAGAGATCCGAATGGGCGGAGCAGTTAATGACGTTTTGATATATCAAACCGAGCAGCGATGGAGACGTTGCCATTTGGCCACTGGCGAGCCGAGGTGACGGACCTACGCTCTTGCCAGTTAAGGGCGAACTGAGCCTACTGACGGGGGAAAGTGAAGATTCCCTGGGGCCCGAATCCCCTAGGCTGTGGTGGGATTGCGTCGACTGGCCTGACGGTCCCTGTCCCGAAGCGGCTAAAGGGTGGAAAGCCCCAGGGTAGGTCTTCATCGTGGGAGGTTGCAGGGAAGGGTCGGGATAGCCCGCTATGACGCGCATAGGTAGGGAGGGGCTAGGTAGCCTGGGGCACTTCTAGGGTATCGCTTGATTCACATCAAGCGTTGCGTCATACCATATAGTTTCTCCGAAACTCGGTGAAAGGCTTATCCACGAACATAAGGATGAGTCAATTATTCCAGGGAAAGTTTGCAACGCAACTTGTGGCAAATGCCCTAATAGGATAATCTCTTTTGATTGACACTTGCTGTACGGCTGCAGCATTACACCTCATTCACGATCATGAGGATGAGTCATTTGTCCCATTGGTTATTTCCATCACCCTATGACGTAATGATTGCATGGGGAAGGATACATATGACGTAATGATGACGTCATGGGAAAGGATAGACCCCCTAGGGGGAAAAGGGGGCGGAGCACTTGCTATCGAACCTTTTAAACTCTTATATGGTAGCAAACTTTACCCAGACCAGATCTCTCCGACGCAAGAAACGCATATTTTTGGCAATAACTGTCATTCCTGAAGCGCCATGTCTAATTATCCAGTACATGTATTCTTCCGGATGTTTTGCTTGTAATCATGTGAATTTTTATTTGAATTTATTTGAATTCATTTATTTATTTATTCATTTTGAATCAATTTATTTGAATTTTTATCACGTCATTCCACGGGGTTTGGAGGAATCAAAAACCTGTTCGAGGGGAATTTGGCTTTGAGCATCTTCGCGTGGATTTGAAGATGGTTTTCTCCTCGATGCCGGGGCCAATGGATGGCAAGCAATCCCCTCCACCGAAGCCATTTTGATTTTTTCAGGTGCTTGTGAATCAAAGGATGCTCTAGTGGCACTCAAGCCAACACATGCAATCAAGCCCAGCCAAATCCCGCCAATTTCACATCGCCGATTTCAGCTCAGATTTCGGACCAATAACAACATCGATGCTGATCGCGCATATTTTCACCAGAGACACACTCGAATGAGCAAATTTTTCATGGAGGGCGCCACGCCACGGCGAGACAGCGACGCGGGGGCGAAAATGACAGCAGCCCGTTGCACCCGACCAATATGCCATCGGTATGATCCACCTGAGTTTTGCACAGTTTTTGCCACCCGGCAGCAAGCACCCGGACCATTGCGACAGCATGGCCAAAAGTGTGGAACTGTGGGAGGATGGTGGTGTGTCAGGAGGCGGGCGAGGTGGTCACATGGCATCTTTCAGTTGCAACAGAACTCAGAACACACAACGACGTTTCTGATAAACTGGGTCAATTTTGATGCTGTTTTTGTTCTGTTCAACACTCGGCTGGTCCACCGCGGCCTCTGGCAGCCCGCGGACGGCCGACGGGTCGGCCACGGCGAGTTTGAGTTACACTTTTGAGTTTGAAAAGCTCGGAAAATAATAATCAAGAAAGACTTTGGCTTTGATTTTCGCAAAAAGAAAGAAAGGCTCGAATAATTTCTGAAGTGGCAAGCAGAAGCACAATGCACCCACCTCACCAACTGGCGGAGGGGCGCTCAGGTGAACGAACAGAGCATCAGAGGTGGCTGCGACAGTCTCTCAAATTCGTTCAGACGAGCTGACGTGGGCGCCACGCCACCCAACGAGCGCCACCAGACGCAGCCACGGTCCTCAGCCCCGAAGAAAAGAATAGCGGTGCAGCATTCCCGATTGCGGTGAAACGCTTGCGGCGGCATTAAGTGGGTGTTTCTGTGCAGACTGAAATTCGAGCGCCCTCTTGGCTGTTTCAGAGCATCAGACGTGGAAACATGGCGAAGAGATTTGGATTGAAAAGACGTCACTGACTCGTCAGTCGTCAGCGGACTCTGTGCAGGCAGGACATTCTCGCGCGTTTGACCACTTTGCAAACCACGTTTTGTTTGCTGCGAGGCAAGCATGGTCTTTGAAAAGCTCTCCGCAAACCACCTCGCACGGACCCCAGACCATCACACTCGAATGAGCTCAGTCCCTCGCATGACCCTGGTCTTCATTCGACCCATTCCTTCAGAAACCCCAGTCCTTCAACGTGGCACCAATTCCTTTCATCCCAGTCCATGACCCGGGTTCAAACAGGCACAAGGGTGCGGGGCTATTGCACACAAAAAATTAGGCATTTTCCACATAAAGGTGGGCAAAAAGTTGAGTGCCCATCCAGTTGACTTTCCACAAGTTAGGCACTGCAGATGACCCCAGTCGCAATAAAAATGCATGAAAGTTTCAATTGAATAAGGTGCTTTTCCAAGAGTTCGTTCAGATTATCGAACCAAGAAAGACAAACCTTTCCGAGTTTGACTCCCCCGCTGTGATATTAAACACGTTTCAAAATTCAAATTCAGTGCCCCAAATTGGGCCAATCAGGTTCCACCCTGGAAATGGACGGAACAAAAATACAACATGCTTTGTTTGAGGCAATTTGTCTGGAAAAGCTCCATGTCTTGAAAAACGCATGAATGAAACCTCCGTCGACTCGACGCTGGCCTACGTCACGTCAGCTGGCAACTGCGTTGTCTTCAGTTGGCCAGGTGGGGCGAGGAGGTGGTTCAGATCGGACCTGGAGCAGCAAAGCGACGTGCACGAGCAGAGACTGCAACAAGATCCAAACTGAAATTACGCAACAATTTCCAAACCCCATCCGATCGCGAATTCGCTCTGAACGGTCGGTGCCCCGAATTGGAGCGTCGGGAGGGACGCCTATTCAAGAAATGCCTACCATTTTGGGCACTTTCCCATCTAACCACGTGTAAAAGTTCTGACCCCCCAAAAACGGAAAAAACGTTTGAAACAAGGAAAAAGGTCAGGTTAGGTTCGGTTAGGTCAGGTTAGGGTAGGTTAGGTGGGCTAGATAGGTTAGGTTTGGTTAGATTAGCTTTATTTTTCACTTTTTCGCAACGCACAAAATCGGGATATGCCCAAATCAGTAGGCAATTCTTAAATACGCGAGCGGGACGCTTTATTGAAATTGGTGGAACAGTTCTGGGTTGCATGGGAGAGCGGAAAATTGTTCTGTATTCAGACGTTTGGCATAAATTGGAGAAACAAAACGATACCCAGCGACAGTCCGCTGTGGCTGAGTGGTCGAAGACTTAGGATTGATGCTCTTGCATCAGAAGATACATTTTTGGAATCCCGGGTTCGAATCCCATAAGTTCCAATTTTTTCTCAGAGGCAAAAATTTTTTTTTCGATCAAAATTTCTTTTTTTCGATCACCTTGGGTCACCAAAAGACCATGTTATGTCTGGGTAAGTGAAGTTGAAATGAAAAAGCTTCCGCGTTTAAAATGCAATTTCAAAACAGCTACCAGAACTGCTTTGCCATTTCAAATATTGCGAGCGGGTTGGGACGCAATATTTGACTGACCTGCAGGTTTCTGTATTGTAATTGCATTTGAAGCGCGGAAACGTTTTGAAGCTAAAACTTCTCCAGACCAAATTAACCCGATCTTTTCTGACCAAACCTCATCGATAAAATGAATTTTGACAAAAAAAAGTTGCGCATAATCAAAAGTTGAAAAATTTTGGAGGAGCGCGGATTCGAATCTGTTCACATCTCAGATTTGTACCAAACTTCTTTCTGTGGGCAAATTCCGCGGTGCTTCTATTGGTTCTTCCCGCAACCATTTGTCGATTTCAAATAATGCGAGCGGAAAAGAGGTCATGAAGGTGGGGAAAAGATATAAGAAACAAGAGAAAGTGCGGATAGAGAGGGGAAGAAGTCGGAGGTGTTTAGAAACGAAAAGGGAGGATAACACGAATGCATGGGTGCATGGGGCACAGTGGCGTGGAGAATGCCAGAAAAGTCTGCAATGTCTTCGTCGGCATCTCCAGTGGCGTTCCAAGGGGCAGAGCCCCATGCAGGCGGCAGAAGGCTTGGCGGACAGCGTTCCCCAAAAGCTGCCTTTTTCAGCATTTGTCCCTGCGGAAGCTGAATAAATTTTTAAATTTGGAGCTCATTTCTTATTGCAATATCCGTATTCTAGAGACCAAATTTCCCACCAGGGCGAGCCAAATGTCCAAACGCCAGACGGACAAGCGAGCCGCTGGGGGCATTTCTCGTCAGGAGCCCCCCCCAGAGGATCATCCCTCTGCCCTTTGAGAGGGGAGAGGAAGCAGTGGAAAGGGCAAGAGGAGGGTGGGACATACACTGGCAGACAGGCAAGCGGAGAGGAAGGACGGGACCGAGGGGGGGAGGAATGTAAGGAGGAAGGAGAGGGAATGAAGGAGAGGGTGAGAAAAAATTGGAGAGGGTAGAATGGAGAGAGGAAGGAGAGTGGGAGGAAGAGATTGTGAAGGCGGGCAGGCAGTGTTGATGAAGATTGTCGGTCCAAGTCAAGATGGCGATGAGTTCAGCTTTGTTTTGTTTTTCCCAGACGCGAATGCGTCGTCTGCACAGACGATTTTTTTTTTTTGGTTCAATCCATCGTGAAATCAATGTCCGAAATCGCAGGTTGCCCTGTCGTCATTTTTTGAGCAGACGCTCTTTTCGCACATTTGATCAAAGGCACACTCGAAAGAGAATTTCGACAGCTGAATTGGTGATGTGTTGGTCAAGGCATTGGACGACTTATCCGATGCATGGGGATCGATTACATCAGGTGGCCGATTTTTTTTTTTTTTTTTTTTTTTTTGATTTTTGTGGCTGGCGGACTTTTTCACATTCTTCCGACTGGGGACACCGGACACCAGGCGGTCGGCGGAAACCAAGAGCAGGTCAAGATGGGTGGGAAGGGTTCGGTCAGGTTGAACTGCTGGCGGCATGTGAAAAACGCAAAATTTGCATATTTTGACCAAATTGGTCCAAATATGGATTTTCTGTGACACGTTCTGACATTTTTTTTTCACTTTTTCACAGCTGTCTCTGAAACGCGTTTCGAAACGCAGAAATTTCAATCTGACTGCAATTCTAGCGTCAGTGACTTGAAAATGACCTACATGGCGAAGCCAATCCCGGCATTTTCTTTCAGAAAGCCATCTTTCCCGTCTCAGAAAGTCATCTTTGCCGACAGGTAGCGCTTGACTGCAAAGGAATCAATGATGGATTCTAGCTCGTTTTAACGAGCACATTATTGTTTTTCGCGTATTTGTCGAGGGATGGATAAACTGTGTTTAGTCAAGGCATCGGTCTCCCAAATGAAACGCATTGGGACTCTCGCTCTCCTTCTCCACAAACGAAGGTATGAATGAACCGACAGCATTGATCTCGATTGACTGGGAATCCTGTTGGGGTGAATACTCTAGGAGGAGGCGGCAGTGGAAAAAGGTGGAGGCTACTAGGATAAGTTTGGCAGGAACAAATAAAGCAGGAGCGGGACGGCTTTTGGCCTGTTTGCCTCGTACACCCCAGGCGAGAATATTATCCTCCAATAAAAGTGAATTTTCTTCGTTGCTTTTCTCAAAAGTGGGGCAGCCGCCTTGCCGGCTCGGTTTCAGTAGCTGCGGACGTTTTGATTCTAATTCTTTGCATTCTGCCGTTTTTTGTTTTCATGTTTTGATCGGCGCTTGTGATATGGGCCTGATCGATCAACGCGATAAAGCGAAAGCTTATTCCATCCGATCCCGTCGCCCTACTTGGTCTTTAAAAAGTATTTTACTCTGCTATGCTACTAAACGTGGTTCCGTTTTTATAGATTTCCTTCTGCATTTCCGTTCCCAGCGGCATTAAAATATTAGATCCCGTTCCCAGTTGTCCTGCAATGCCACCAGTGTCCTTGTATTTGGGCGATAGAAACCATGTGACATTGAAGCGGCCAAGACACGGAAATATGTTGATTGGTTTTTCCGCACGTGTAAATGATGACACTCAATGAGATCAAATCTCATCATATTTACAAGGTCCCATAAGGTGCCATATGGCCTCGTGGGGTCTCAGATTGATTGTGGCATTTTTTGACACGGTCCCACACGGTCCCATAAGTTCATAAGGTTCCATAGGGTCCAATGTTACATACACATCCTCTTGGATGCAGCGACCAATGAGATGAGGACCGATTGCGGGCCATTCGCCAACTGTGGAACTCGATAAGATCGGAAGCCGCTCAAATCAGGAACCTTCCGGCCACCATGCCTTTCTGTAAAGTTAAAATCAATCGATCGCCTTGACGTCGCGGCATTGTCCGCTTCTCGACTGACACAAATTTGCAGATTATCATTTTCCGGAGTTTGTTGTCAAAATTGCAAATTTGGCGAATTGCGATAGCGGGAACGTGCGTCAAGCTGGTATTTACAAAAACCTATGCACACAAACAAAAAACTGCAAAACGGAATCGCGCAGGATATCATTTCAGCCGGGACTTTACAACAGCACAATCGCATTCGCATCGTGGGATCGCTCGTCTGATGTTTTGAATGTTTTGAGGTTTGATCGACTGAGCATTTACGGCAGAACTCGAGTTTGGACCACTGCCAATCTCAACCAGCAGAATCAAAATCGATAAATAACCCACGGATGCTTCCGTGCTCACTTTTTGGTTTCTCTTTCTTGGATCATTTTCCCTGCGGACTTCAAAGCTCACTGTCAAGTTTGCAAAAATGCCTTGCGAATCGCAGGTATTCTGGCAAAAAAGCCTTGTGGATTGGAAAAAGCAATCATGCAAGGAATAAACCCCGATGCGACAGATGATGACAAACGACCTCAATGGCAAATGGCAGGTCCAGGCTTTTGCAAAGTCGAAGCAGGCGCACCGCCGGGCGTCGGGTTCTTGTTGGAGCATCTTTGCACGGGGTTTGGGACAGTGTTGCGAATTTCATGGCAATTTCCTGATTTTAAGGCAATTTGCATGCTTTAAACACCCATCTCAGAGAATGCGATTTCCCAGGAGATATTTCGCAGACAATCGGACCATCTGTTAAATTAGTGTGGGGCATCCAAGATTAAAATAAGATTACCTGTGATGAAAGATTTTTTAAATTTCGGTTTTGAAAGACCTTAAAATTTTATAAAGATTTTAAAATATTGATTTTCCAAAATTTAAATCCCAATTCTGTTTCCGTTTCAATCTGGCTGCAGCGCAGAATTTTGAGCTTACCACCTGTTGACAAAAGGCAACAGTGCATTACTACCAAGTATGCTGCACCAATACAGGGTGTTTCTGAAATAGTTGGCCATACTTCGGTTTTGACATCGTGGGGCTATTCTGAACAAAAAAGATAGAGTGACTTTTTGCCGTCCAATGACTTCTGGGGGTACTCGCCGAAAACTGTATGGTTCCCTTTAATAAGTGTCAAATGAAAAAATTGGAAAAAGGGCCACAGAAGAAAGCTTACCTTTTTTCCTCCTTGACGCTTTGAGCTTCAAGGTCCTAACAAAGTCCAACTTTCTGGTCACGAAAGATATGGTGAAAGTCTTTGGTCCTCTCCCATTGTCCAACGTTCGTCAGGCCATCAGACCTTTCCAAGGGTATGGTCATGTTTGTGGTGGGATTTCGGGTCACCGTTTCGCCCGCACTTGGTCAATCATTGACACCATTACCTTCTTCAGTACTTCCAATGTTTCAATGTCTATGGGACGCATCACTTAGGCCAAGTTCACTGGTCACTTTATGGCCGTATTTTAAGTGCAAGACCTTATACATGCTTGGACTTCTTGGTTTAAAAGTCCTTGTAAAAAAAAGAATAGGTCACATGAAGGTCAGTAGTCAGAGACGAAACATTTTCCTCGGGAATTACCTTCAGGTATCAATTGGGCATTGGCAAGCTCTCCAATATTCGATGGCCCTGATTGGCAATAAAAATCTTGGGTCCTGCACTGGACTGCTTTCAGACCAGCTGGAGCCAATAATACAGGGTGAACCAGCTGGATCCAGTAATTTTAGTAGAAAACTCTGTTTATCTGTTCCCAGCTTGAGTTGTTCTGATTGCTGTGTTTCTTTTATTTTTCTTTTTGATTTTTGACGCTTTTATTGGGTGTGAATGAAGAATCTATGTCGTTTGATCAGGTTTCCAGATGACGAACAGGGTATTCCAGCACGAAAGTTCAATTCGTTTATGTGCACTCCACAGAAACAATACATACCTGCATTGGATCATGGGTGACAGCATTGTTTGTGACCGACATGTCTAGTACCATGGATGGGCCGTGTCTAGCCATGGATGCAGGCATTTTTCGGGGCGATGCAGGTACAGCTACAGAAACAATTTGTCTCCCACGATCCAGTGCAGGTACCCACTCGATAGAAGGTCGCCATTGAGGCAAATTGTCAACCACCACGAACAAAGCATTTTTGCACAAAGTAACCAGCAGTTGAGCACAAAGCCACCAGCCACACGAGCAACTTTACACATCGCAGTTTTCGAATGCACCAAACTGTTCGCAAAAGTCGACACTTCAGATCAGACCTGACGTGAGACGGCACAAAACGTCCCAGGAAAACCAGGTTCCACCGCCGTCTTTTGGGCCCACCGCTCATCTCACCTCGTTTGGGTGAGCTGAAGATTGCGAGGTTTGTTTTCGTGTGGTTTCAGTGTCACAACTCTGAAAGGGTGATTTTTTTTAATTCGATGAGGGTCCCGTCCGGTGTGGAACCAGGCAGTTTTTCGTTTATTCAGTTGTTTTTTTTTTTGTCATCACTTGCAAAATGCTTCATTTGATTTTTCTCCCTTGGATGGTACTGTTCCATTCATCCTCACGCAAAAAAAAAACAAAAAATTGCCCACGTCACCGTGTGAGTTTTGAATTCAAATTGGAATCTGAACAGCATGGATGGTTTGAGATGAACACGTGACCATTGTGGATCGGAGGATTTGTTTCATCGGAATGGTCTCTCGGATCGATTTTGAACAGAAAAAATGCGACATTTCCGGACAACACCGATGATGACACCGCGTCACCGGGGATCATTCGCAAACCCCCGATCAGTGCTCGCCCCATCCGGGCTAGAACCCGTGGTCAGCGAGCAACACAGCCCCACCAGGGCCCGCACGCAACCGATGCGGCAGGCCGACTGAATGAAATCTCCAGAAATTGGTGGATTTCTAAAAGGCCTTTGCTGTTGTTTTCTCTGCTTCTGATACGTACGCATGCAGAAGCAGTGTGGTGTGAAGTCAGTGTGAGATTAGGTTAGGTTAGGTGAAAGAGAGGCCGCGGCCGCCTCGACTGTGAAATATTCCGTCATGCGGCGGCGGCGGGCGGTGGAACCTTCTACCTCGCAGCCGCTCTGCTGCCTTGCGCCGCTCCGCTGCGGGCCCGCACTATTTGGGGGGCTGCGCTTATTTGATATTTCTCTCTCCGAAATTTTTCTTTTGTATTTTGCGGTGGTTCTTTTTCATTCTTTTTTTCTGTCTCCAGTCTCCAGCGTTCAAACTCTGTTCCATGGTCCCACGGCCTTGCTGTACCTTTTCCTCCAGCAGGACCCCAACCTCCGCCTTCTAGCGCCGACTTCGCCACACCAGTGCTTGCGCCCGCCGCTGATTCAGACTGGTTTCCGTGGAACGGCACCCGAAAGGCTTGCACGGCCAGGGCAAGAAAGCCCTCCGTTGCACCGGGGCGCCCAACAACGATCACAGCGCCAGCAGCCGAGTCGCGTTCGTCTAGCGTCGCAGTCGTCTTTCCCGAGTCTACACATCGCAAGCTCAAAGTACGGTGGCGCCACACCGGCCTCTGAGCACCTACCCGACCTCCGCTCCCTCCGAAGTGCACCTCTGATCACTCAAATCGGCCCGAACCAACGCCCGAACCTGCTGCCTCGCTTGCTCTTCGCTTCATTTCGACGTGTGCCGCCGACAGAACTGAGCTTGGCTCACAAATCTATGTGAAATCCAAAAAATAGACTCGGGAAAGCCCCCCCCCCCCGACTGGTCGACCCGCCCTTGTCCGTCAGTCCCCCAATTTCCCCTCCCGATATGCCTCACCCGGCAAATAACGGTGCTGGGCGGGGGCTTTCACCACGCGCCATTGCATCACACACCGCCGCGCCACCCTTTTCAATAACCATTTCAATGTTTTTCACAATGCCGCCTGAGATTATATTGACACTCCGCACCAGCCCTCCTACCCACCATCAAACTCGGTTTGCTCTGCCAGTGCTCTTCCCCAATCTGTTTTCATCAGGCGTACGAGGACGCTTCAAAAAGTCTTTTCTCGGAATCCCAACCTGGCACATTTCCAAAACTGGATTTGCACAAGACAGCAGGGACTTGGACCAGTGATCTCCATTCGAACTGGATGGGAATGAAGAAGCACAGCGGCCCGGCATCTTGGTTTCTCTGCTGGGTTCTCTCGCGGCGGGCGGCGAGAGAGGAGACTCCGGCCAGACTGCTGTGAAACCTTTTTTCAACGCAGCCAAAGGCTGAATGAGCGGAAGCGCCATGAAGCAGCGGGCAGTGTTTGGGCCATGTGGCAAGACCTTCTTCCTGGAAAAATTTCATGCAATTCGAATAAAAACTTCAAAAGTTGCGACCAATTTTAGTTGTCACTTTGCCATTCTCCAGTCTGATTCTCCAGTCTGGATCCATTCAATCTGCCTGCCGGGAAAGTGAACATGAGGAGGACGGGGTAGGAGAGAGCAATGCCACGCTGCACTGCTGCGCGAGAAGATACAAGCAGTGGAGAGTTGAACACGCAACCCCCTGCTGCAAAAAATGCTCCCAGCTGCTCGCTGCACCCTCCCTGGCCTATGCTTTTCGCTCTCCCTGATGGGAAAGAGAGAACCACAAACATCAGTCTCTCTGTTCCGTCTCATAAACCCTTTACCCGCAACAATGCTCATAATAAAAGACCTGCCCCCTCCCGTCGACCAGCAAGCACGACGAGGTGAGGTGTCAACAGAGGTGTTGCGCAAAGCGCCCAAAAAAAAGTTGATGATACGTGATGATTGTGTGTCGCTTGTCAAACGCGGGCAAGTCCATGTGCGGAGTCTGTGCTGCACGGTGAGCCATTCGCGCACCATGCGCCACGCGCCCATCAACGCATTGACAATCAAAACAGCAGTCTTCCTCACTCAAGCAGTTTATCATCCACTGTGGAATGTTCTCCAGCTGCGGAAGATGTTGTCACGAACGCCGACGCGGCCGAGAAAGTGTGCCTCTTTCACCAGAGCTGGAAAGAGAATGAAAAGAAACGAGAAAGAGAGACAAGAAAATGAAGTCTCTGCTTTTGAATGCTGGCAATCAGCTGCTTGATTGGCTGCTGCTTCTCACCGAAACAAGCGTCCAACAATGAAATTGCTGCAATCCCTCTTCTTCCCCACCATTTTTGTTTGTTCACAAAATCCCAAGGGAGACGACCGTTTCGGACAACCAGGAATTCTGCAGCCACGGTTCGTTCAGCACGAAGGCAATCATGACTTGGCTCTGTTTCATTTTGAGAAGCTGCTGAAGTATTTTTGCGGACCTTGTGCGTGACCAATCACCAGTAAGTTCAGGATAAAAAATGTAAGAAGAATCAGGAACCTAACGAATAGTTTTAACATGTGCCAAAATTCAGTTTTGACGATGGATGATTGTGATAGAAGCCATTAAAATTCCTTGCAAATTTAACCATGTCAATTTTTGTGATTCTGCCATTCAACGGCATTCTGGCTATCGTCAAAATGTTCTTTTTCGTCATGCATGTTTCTGAGCTGTCAGAAACAAATCTATTTTGACCACCTCTCGTATCTCCATCAATGCCTCAATTTTGACAGGGACCAACTAACATAATTAGTATTCCTTTCCCGACGTTGGACATCCCTGAGTCCGACGTCAGCAACACAGAAACGACTGCACCTTATCGTCGCAGGGGCACGCAATTCATTGAGGGTCGCCACTTTAGGCAGTCAGGCATTCAGGACATGAACATTGCAGTCCGTCAATGTTGGGCAAAGACAGCAAGGGAAAAGGACAGTCCAATGCCATGCACGTATTTGAACTGATGATTAGGCCACAGTGAAAAATAGCCGAACTGAAATTTCATTCCATTCCCTGGAGGGAGTTTTGGCGGCAAATTGTCAGCAAGTTGGGGCAGCGAAGCACATTTGGCCACGGGATGTTTTCTTTGGTGTTTCTTCAGGGGAACCAATTCACAAACAACGGGGCCGTTACAGACAATGCAGAAGTCGCGCAGAGCTTCCCATGATCTCCAATTGTTGAGAATTTGGTGGCCGACAAAAATGGTGGCCGACGTTGGTGGTCTCGGAATTGGGGGTTCAGAGAAAATTTGTCACAATGAGTCCGATAGTAGGTTCGTGTAAACTCATTTCAAACCACGGTCAGAAAATGAGTGAATTTTTTATCAATATTTTACATAAAAAAAAAAATAGAAAACTTTTCGGTTTTTAAAAATTGTTAAAAAATTATATTCAAAAAATTTTAAATTTTAAATTTAATTTTTTTATTAATTTTAAACAATTTTTGATTTTTATATTTATGAATTTATCATTTTATAATTTATAATTATTACAATTCCCATGACAAAACACAGTTAGACCAGCTGAGCTCCACTGTTGGTCCTGCGTTGATTCTTGTTCGTTTTTCCCTGTTTGAGTTCCTGTGTTTCGCCATTTTCCCTTTTTGAGTGAAAACCTCAGGTAATTTATCCTACTCCAAAGAAAACGCAGCCAATGCAAATGAGCCAGCATTTTTCAACCAGCACGTGTGTGTAGGAACTTATTTCGATTTTCCAGAGCATGAGAACAAATCTTCAAAATGGAATTTGGAGCGATAGGTTAATTTTAACGAAGGCAGTCTGGCGATGCGGTCAACTTTTGATGTTTTCTGTGTTGCCTCTGTTTTCTTTTATTTTTCGAAGTTTCAGTGTTTTGTGTGTTGCCTCTGTTTTTCCTTCTATTTTCTCGACGTTTTTGAAAAAATTGCAACGAAGTTCTTTCTTGGTTGAAAATATAAAATGCAATCGCCAATCAAGTTTGCCAATTTGATTCAGCAAATGCCAAATTATTGTCGTCAATGCGCATTTGACAAACAACTCAAAGAGCCAATGTGGCTTGACAAAGGTTTGCTTTCAATGTGGCTACTAAACAGGAAAATTATGCTCAAGACCAGGCTCCTCCCAGATCACAGCTGCAAATGTATTGTAAGCATTCGGGAATTTTTCCTGCAGATCGCCCAATGAATCACATACACTCTAAACCTGAGGTGTTCCGAAAAGAACACCCCATCAGAGCCCATGTTAAAAATGGAGGTCTGAAGGTGTTCCATGCCGAAACCTCAGGTTTAGAGTGTAGAGGAAAAAACGGAAAGAATTCATTGAGATCGCCCGTGTCCAAGCCGACACTGAGTATTTTTGTGTCATTTTATCGTCATGCCTGTGGGGAAGTTGGTTCCAAGTAACAGTAGATTGCAGATTTCGTTCTGTTTTGAAACCACTTCACATGGTAAATCTTATCCAACTGCATTGCAAAACAACAGTTTTGAGACGTGCGGTGCACCGTGTGATGACGCAGCTGGCTCAGCTGACACAGGTGACGCATCTGACGCAGGTGGAGTCAGCGCAGACACCGTGCGCTTGAGACGCAACTCGCAAGCGCAGGTGAGGCGGAGCGGAACGCATGACACGGGTGAGGCGTACCGCACGTGGCGAGAGGCGGCGGCAGATGAAGCGCACCGCTGACAATGGATGAGAGATATCCCGTTCCTCGTTATTTGCGCAAATACGCAAAAAACGAAAGAAAAAACGCAAAAATCAGCGAATGCATGGCAATGGGCTTGCAAACAGATTTTTGCCAGTCATCTCCCTTTGTCTTCGGTTTTGTTTTGATTCAGATTGTGGGTCCACGTGAGCATGGTTGCATTGATACAGCACTCAGTCTGCAGTCGCAGACAACGTTAAGGTGTTGAAAAGTGGCGGCAGAATTAATGTACCCACACATGTGTTATTCCCATCTAACTGTTGCCTCCGAAACTTTTTTGTCTTTCTTTTTGTTCTTATGCAGGCGGCAGAAATTAAAGCGCCAGATCTCTATAAAGCGTTCGAGAGGTGTCAGATTTTGACCTCGGGTGACAAAAGAGGATCTTTAATTTCTGCAGCATAAAGTTTTTGCCGAAATTTGAGCGGTCGCAATTTTTCACATGTATGAGTACATTAATTCCGCCGCCGCTTTACTACCCAATGAGCTTTCTTATTGAAAATCTATCTCTGCAGGAAAAGTATATTGGTGTGGCGGTCAGCAAATTTCCCGCAAACGCTCTGGATTTCAAACATTGTCCTCTGCGAAACAGGCATTTTCATCTGAAGAGAACTGCAGCATAAATAAATTTGCTTAAAAGCAATTTCCAGGAGCGTATTCCGCAGGTGACCGGTTGGCCGAGTGGATAAGGCGTCTGCTCGTAAAGTCGATGTTCTCCATTGTTGGTGGTTTCGAATCCCACCCCACCCATGGCAAAAATCAGGAAAAAAATGTTTTTTTTTACAAACAGAACAAGCTACGGTGGCGATTTTTGGCCACGACCAGAAGAAAAGTTCAATTTTGCTTGTGCAAAAAATTTCAAAATTTTTTGTGAAATTTTCTAAAAATTTTCTGAAATTTTCTTTTTTCTGAAATTTTCTAAAATTTTTCTGAAATTTTCAAAAAATTTTCTGAAATTTACGAAATTTTTCTGAAATTTTCTAAATTTTTTCAGATTTTTTCTGTAATTTTTCTGAAATTTTCTAAAAAAAATTCTGAAATTTTCAGAGATGAATATTCCAGAATGAAAAGGCCGATATTTGATGGTCACTAACTCTGTCAAGCGAAATCGAAAAAGAAATTGGCATGTTAAAATCAGCCATCTGTTCGCTTTCATTTTTGCTAATTTTTTATTTCCAAAAATAAGGAAATGCCATGCGATGCATCAGATGCACAATACGCAGCATATGCATCGGATGCGTTGGATGCATCGTCGGATGCGTTGGATGCATCGAAACCACCGGATGCGTCGGAAGCATCGGTGGTCAGGATGCGGTGGTCAGGCATCCCAAAGTTTGACCGTTTCGTCCCAATCATTGTCCACAATCTTCCTGTGCGACCAATTGGTTGACGGGGAGCTTCCTCGGGTATGCGGTATTCTTTCGCCCACCTCCTCCAAGGCAAAAAAGACACTGTTTTTTACGGGGGCGACCTTTTCCGGAGAAAAAGCTCCTGATATTAACCAAACGTGCTGCAGACGGGGTGGCGCAACACACCTCCCTCCCTGGAAGCTTTCTTTTCCAGTATTTCGAATATTTCGATGGGCAACCCCACCCCCACAACGCAAATGGGTGGCTGCAGGGCAAGGAGGGCAAGAAAGGAGGCCGGCAGTGGCTCACAGGCGCTCCAGACTCATCACAGTCTCGGCTTTCATGCTTTTGTTACCATACAGAAAGAAAAGCATACTTTTAGCTGGAGAAGATTTCTGTTTTCCTTCCGGTTTAGGTGAAATTACACGGAATGTGTGTTTCACTCCTGGTTTTTTATTCCCGGTTTTCCCTCGGAAGCGCATTAAAGAAATGCCTATAGGTACTGATTTAAGGACTGATCATGATTTAGGGGATTGATTTAGGGCATAGGAGATATATGATTTGGGTGATACTGATTTGGCGGCATATCTCCATTTGGAGGTTACTGATTTTTGGGGGGATATCTCCATTTGAGGGATGATGATTTGGGGGCATACTGGTTGGGCACATCTCGATTTTGATCGTTTAGCTGTCCATCCCCCAGAGAGAATACCTGCAGCCATGGCCATAGGCACGGCACATCCATGATATCAGACATGTATACTGGCGGCGGAATAAGATTACCCATACATGTGAACAATTTCCATT
>JASGXE010010472.1:0-14772 GCA_030068105.1 Sinentomon sp. SZTP_YWyxl | reverse complement strand
GAAATTATAAAAATTTTGGCCACTTCCAGACAAGCTACAGCTTTGCGAATTTGCCACAATGTTCGGTTCCATCGAGGACAACAGGAAACTGTAAACGTTGGCGCATTTGACCTAAATTGCAGAAATAGGACACATTGCGATTTCCCATCACGCGTGCTTCATTCCAAATTCCAAACAAAATCGTCAGAATTTTGACTGAAATGATATTACGTGGACAAAAAAAACACTTCCACGAATACGGACTCCTGAAGCGATTTTTCGCTGCAGCGGGTGTGGCCCAGTGGTTTAAAGATGGCGCGATGCTGATGCAAGGATGGCGGGCTTGAATCCCAGCGTTTTTTTTTTTGTGAAAATCTTTTAAAAAATGACCTATTTTGATGCCAGCTTGACACCGCGCAGTAGGTTGACACTGCGCAATGGGTTGACACGATAGAGTAGGTTGAACCATGTGGGAGGTAAACGCCACGCAGTGCGTTGACATCACGAAGTCGGTTGACATCACGCACCATGGCCAACGGGAGGGGTTAGGTTAGGTTTCGTAAGATTAGATTATAATAGTTTTATACGTGCCGTAAAACGTGTCCGACGCGTTGTGCATCCTCCCTCGGCGAGGCACAGCAAATGAGGTTGGAAAGACAAACGAAAGTGGTCAGTCAGTTAGTCCTTCGGATGGCAGGTACTTTAAAAAGGACGTCCCATGCATGTGCAGCATCACATGTTTTTAAAATTTGTGAATTTTCAAGTTGGGTTTGGGCACACGTTTTTGGTTTTCAACAAGAAAAAGCAAGACCCATTTGTTTTTTGTTTCCGAACAAGAACGGATAGCATTGGAACGTTTATGGTCTTTTTTCTGGTAATTTTCAAATGTTAGAAGTGATATAGTGTGTCAGTCAGTGAGATAGCTGACTTAGAGCCTGACACAAAGCAAATTGTTTTACATTTACATCCTGCTAAATTGGCGCCAGTTCCAGTTTTGGTATTGGGAAATACTGGGATATGAGATGTGAAATGTCCAAAAACCGCGTTCAATAAATATTGGGCCAAAACTGTGAAGAAATTACATTAATTATAAATTAATAATACTGATAAAAAAAATATTGCAAGTGAACCAAGCCATAAACATATGGATGAGAAATCATAAACCAGTGCCTGCACAAATGGCGAGCTGCAATCTCCAGACGGCCGGAGCCCGAAATGCAAGTGGCATGTCAAACAGAAACGGAATTGATGGCCCCGCAGCGACCATCAGAGCGGCCGCAGGCCGCTCGACGGGGCGCAGCCCCGAATGGGGGTTGGCGGCCGAAGGCCGCAGGGGGCGAAGCCCCCTAGTAGGATACTATACGTATTAGCATAGTAGGTATACTATGGTATGGTAGGTGCCATGGAGTCGGTCGTGGAATTAGAGCTCGTTAAGCTGCTTAGACAAGTGTGTTGGAATAGAAGAGTTTTGTTTTCATTTTCAATTCCAGTTTCTATGGTAACCTATGCCTCAACGGATGGACAAGGTTTGATAATAATTTTGATTTCTGAGAGCTGTTCTGAATTGGTTTTTCAACCAGAAACATTGTTTTTTGTCTCTGCTGAACCACAATCCCACGCGTCGAGTCATTTGGATTTTGGATTTGGAGTGCGAATGTCGAATTCACCAACCAAACTGAAAGCCAACGCGTTCCGTTTTGCAAGCTTTTCTTTGTCTTGTATACTAGATTTGATATTCCGGTTATAATTGTTTTCGGATGCGACGGGAAAAATCTGTTTAGAGCCTACGTAGTGGTGATCATTTGCGGATCATTTGCCAGGTGTCATAAGTGGTGTCCCTTCTTGTGCGTCCCTTCTTGTGCATGTGGAATTGACACACATATAGGTACGAGAATAGAAGGTAGAAGCTCTCTCAGTTGTTCGATAGCACTCGCATCAGTCAGCGCAGCAAGAAATGTCAGAGCAGCAGAATGGATTGGATTCAGTGCCATCAGCACTTTGTCATCGGTATAACCCGAACAACAACAATCACAACGATGAAAACACTGATGATTAGCGTTTCAATTCTCCTCTTCTTAACCAGCGTCCAGTTTGCTGGCTAGTTTTTCTGATGATTCGTTTTGTTTTTGTTTTTGGTCAACCTATTTGCGTATTCGTTCATATGGGTAAATGTGCGCATGGGAAGAACAAAAGATAGATCACGCCTCCATACCTTTGCCGAAGGTTTTCTGAAATTTATAAATATGTAAAAACAATGGGGTGGTCTCAGCTCAGTGGCAGAGCATTAGACTCGGAATCGCAAGGTCCCGGGTTCAAATCTCGGTATCGCCAAGTTTTTTTTATAAATATCGTTCAGCGCATGTTTTCTTGGAAAAAACACACAGACGGAAAAGCAATCCAAAGGTGATTTTGGGTTACTTTTCCAGATATGAATTCGAGCACCTGTTCACCAGTTGACGGCCGCAACAACCTCATGGAAGAGAGGAGCCCGTCGCAAAGGGGCCCAAAGTTTTGTCATTCGGGAAAATTAGAATGCCGGATTGGCGCTGCTCCAGAACCGCATGCATTTTAAAAACACGAGCGGAATGACGCAGATTATCAGGCACGGCACATGCATTGTGAGTCGAAAACACAGAAAATCGTGGCATCGCAGATAAGTAGAATGATCTATCAATAGACTGCGAGAGGTGAAAACCGCCAGAGTCTCAAAAATTAAGGCCTCCCAGGTCAAAACCCTTGAATTCTGTTTGTTTTTTTAGAACGAAATTTATGATAACAATGGTGGTGAATAAACTCTTTCTAAAGATTGGCAGATGAGACGATATCACGAGTTTTCGAGAAACTGCCTCGTTTTTAATAGTTGGACTTCAAAGTATCCCATAATGGCCACAAATGTAGTAAATTATTACGAATATTTAAATAACAAATCGTAATGAAGATGCGTCTTTTTCCATTCCTGCTTTGTTCGCAGTATAGGTACCTAATAGTTTTGATCTTGATCTTTGATCTTTGTATAAATGCAATCAAATTTTACTGGTTGCAGACTCGGCAATCGATTGCTTCAAATGTGCGTCTGTCAATGGTGATAATCCAGCCTGTGAAGATCCATTTCATAACAACTTCTCTATTGCTTTCTTCGAATCACCCTGTATGGGAGGAAGGAAAGGAAGGGATGGCGTGTTTCCAGCAACGGCATGCGTCAAACTATCAGGAATATACTGTAAGTGTTGGTATTGGTGCCTAATAACCACAACCACAACCACCATCACATGAACCAAATCCCCAACTCAAACTTTTCTCGACAAAACGTTTTTTTAACAGTTGGCTGTGTGAAGCGAACTCCCAATCTTTCAATTTTCATGCTGTGTTGCAGCGCACTGATTTGTATATCAAAATAAGATAGCGAATTTCTGCATGTCCAATGCTTTTCTCGGAATTAGGAGCGTCATTTTGGGGGCAGCAGAGAGCGCCTGCTCCCTGACGAGAAATGCCCCCGAAGCGGCAGGCATGTTCTTTTGGCTTGCAATGGTGGGAAATTAGACCTCAAGAACACACCAATATTGCGCTTAACATGGACCCTAAATTTCGAAATTTCTTCAGCTTCTGGGGGCTCTGCCCCCAGGCCACCTACCAAGGGTTCTGCCACTTCGAACCCCGCTGGGGCTTTGCTCCAGATCCCAATTACTTGGGCTATACCCCCCAGGCCCCACGTCGGGGCAGGTTCAGTGCCTTCCCTGAACAGGTGGGAGGCTCAACCCACGAATGGTTTCCTGGTGCAAGTACTAATCAAACACATTCATCGCTTGCTTTCTAAACTAAATAACTCATCAGAATTCGCTAAAAGACCTGCACAGGTTGTTCTACACACAAGGGAACCAATTAGATGATCCCAGTGAATCCAATGTCCAAAACTCTGCCTCCATACACAAAATGGAAGGCTGATCTCCAAAAATGACGTAATCTCCAATTAATTCATTCTCTTATCTTCTCTTTTCTTTCTTTTTTGTTTTGCAGATGATTCTGGTGAATCGTTGATGGTGAGGGGTTGTGCACTTGATAGTGGAACTCTGACAACAGATACTGAAATTGTACGAATGTCACATTGCGGTGGATTTTATTTCGACGACAAGTTAGTTAGAATACCTACATATACGTATGGGATACGTTGGATACATTGCAATGCATTTGAATTTTTTATTTAATTTAATTTAATTTAATTTAAGAGACAATACTACCCGTAAGGAGTTGAGGGCAGGGAGCAACCTCCAGTGAACATGCAAACACACAACATAAACAATGACAACTTATAACTCTACACCCGCATCACAATGCTTTCGTCCAAAGGTACAGCTAGCGTGACAATATACGATACGGCGCCAGCGTTTGATCGCTTGGACATGACGAATTAAATAACTGCATTGAATCGTTTGATTCAATCTCAAAATTTGTGATTTAAACAGTTTCTCGATAAGTCGCAATGTTTCTTTGCCCTCTCATGGCAAATAAAAAATTGTTGTTCTCCATATGATACAACGCCACACACTTCTTTTGATTTGTTGACGGAAGATCAAGATTAATACCTCATTTGATCCTCGGGATTAATACCTCATTTGATCCTCGGGATTCCATATCCCCACGCTTACCTCTTTTTCGTAAAAAGCCGAAAAACCTTCCCGTGCATGGTTGTCGAGACTTCTGCAGGTTCCGTTCGAAACTTCTAGGTGCAAGTGTTAGATTAAATTGAACATTTAACTCCAATTTTGTATGTTTTTCTTTTCGGTTTCAAAAAATGAACGGATCGCATGCAGATACGTCAGGGGATGCATTCAGAGTTGCAACGACGCCGATGCATGCAACGGTGCAACAGCAACGGCAACGTCAGCACTTGCAACGATGATATCAACCAGTATCAGATCAGTGATGCAACGATTGTCACCATCATCATCATCATCAGGGGATTGGAACACCACAGACAACAAATTTCTTTCAGCCGCCATTCTTCTTGATGGAGCCATCATTCTTATTCTAGCCATTCTGCTCTGGTCATTGTTCAATCCGCCGTTAACGAAAGCATCTTTTGGTGTTTATTAGCTTCTTCCAAACCTTGTGAATCCAGCTGTGGGGGTAGGGCTGAAACATGGGACCTGTGGGACCTATGGGAGTAGCGGAATCGTCCCATAGGACCGTCCCATTCCCTGCTCCCAAAAAGTGGGATTTGAATGGTGGGACGTATGGGACCGTCCCATGGGATGTTCATGGGACCCAATGGGACGTTAATGGGATCATCATGAGACCAACATCAGATCATCATTGAATGATAATCCCCATGGGATTATCATTGGACCCCATGGGAGACCATCTCATTCCCTGCTCCCAAAAAGTGGGATGAAAGGTGGGACCAGTTGGATGGTCCCACTACTTCCATAGGTCCCATATTTCAGCCCTACCCTGAAAAGAGCTCAGTCAATTGGAGAAAGGCTCGGTGCTTTCGTTAGTAGCTGCCACCATAGCCCTTCTCCAACACAGCCCTTTTGTCGGAATTTTTCGGTTATCCTTTGCGATTTGCAGGTCAAGGCTGCCATGCACCGGCATCATTTCTGATGCCGATGCAGCAGCTGATGTTTCGACGATTTCGTAAATGTCGTACACACTAAAAGGGGGATGCAGCATTGATTGGGCACAGTCAGTCAGTTACTTCCCAGAGCACGGAAGTAATCATTTCAGCGTCAGGAATTGGCAAAATACAATTGCTGGAAAATTCTTTGTTAAGCCTGCAGGGGTTCTGCGATTTACTCTGGAATTTACCTGGGTGGATCACAGTTTCCGGTCGGGGAACACAAAAGGCTAACCGAGTCTTAAAAAAGGCTTAAAAGCTTAAAGGGCGCGAGGATGACATTTAAACCTGGTAAAAAATCTCGCATACCTCTTACAAAGGGTGAAATTAATTTGCTCCCATCCGGGAGATTTTTTTCGGTCAAGGGTTTGTGTGGGCATTTGAGAATTCACCGTGCCTCGCCGAGGGAGGATGCACACATAATTTGTGCCACGGCAAATCTCGTGTCCCGAATGGGATTCGAACCCGCAACCTTCAGGTCACGAGTCCGACGCGATAACCACTGCGCCACGAGGATCGGACCAAGGTTCATAGCGACTAGTGGGGCTTCGCCCCACTGCGGCCTTCGGCCGCAACCGTGTTTCGGCGCCGGCGTGTCCAGTTGGGGCCACCAGCCGCTGGAAGCTGCGCTTTGTCTCTTGTCTTCGTCGAGTTCGGTGTTCAGTTATTTAGCGGGAAAAAATTGCGTCGCATTGGCCCCCCGGAGGCGAATTTAAGAAATTTGTACGCGTTTGGGCATATCCCGATTTTGCGCGTATCGAAAAAGTGATAAATAAGGTAATCTCACCAAACCTAACCTGTCTAACTTACCCTACCCCATCCAATCCTAACCTTTTTCCATTGTTTCTAGCGTTTTTACCCGTCTTTGGAGGGTCGGAACTTTGTCACGGAGTTGGATGGAAAAGTGGAAAAGCTCATTTCTGGAAGGATAGAAAAGCTCATTTCTTAAATAAGCCCCCCGGAGTTAGCACAACCCCCGTCATGATATCTCCGCCGTGAGAATGCGCTGACCATCAAAACACGATTCCATCGTATTGAGATGTGCATCGTCAAAAGAAGTGGCATATTCGTTCGGGGTTTGTTCGTCGTGGGCAACTGTCCAGCGCTGCATCTTTCTGCGACATCCACCTCATCTCGGAATCGACACAATCGCATCCACCTGATCTCAAATTGAAATATTTAACATTTTTTCTCGAATTTGCGAGAACGCTCTGAATCCAGCAAAGGATGCCGAAACGCAACCGTGCAAATTTGAAAAATTCAACTGCTTTTGTTGCAAGACATTTTCAAATGCGAGGCAGCCTTCCAGCTTCATCAAAGCCGGGGAGCGGTTTAACAAACCCTGCCGCGACTTCAGATAGCAGAGAGCGTTTGGCGCAAGAATGCTCGATTGGGGCCCTGTTTTACCAAGAAAGAAAAACAATTTTTTTTCGAACCTAAAGCTATCTGAACCTGACCTAACCCTGTCCCCTCTGGGAAAAAACAATGCTCGGTGAGGGCCCCGGCCTGTCATGCCATCTAAGTCGCGGCAGGGTTTGTAAACTGGCAGCCGGGGATGATGGGGCAAGATTGAGACAGGAGTGCTGGTGAAGGCCGCCGAAACGCATGCCAGAACCATCGCATTCTGTCAACATGAATTGACTCCTGTTCAAGAGCGCAAAAATACAATTCGCTCTGCTTTCCAACGAACTGCAGTTTTATGCGACAAACACCGAGGCGTTCGCTTTGGTTCAAATCAGAATGAAAGCAAAGGAACGTTTCATCACCTCCACGGCGCAGATTCGCAACCTGGCTGCATGATTTTTTTAGGGTTTGTCAAAAAAAACATTGACACACACACGGGCACCCGCCAACGCACAGCGAAAAAAGACCTGCGCATACCCACACATCGCCTAAAAGACTCACGCGCAGCCAGAGAGATTAACGCGCTCCCAAGCACAGCTCAAAAAGACCCACGGACAGCGTGATTTCACTGGTCTAACCTCTTTCTTGCCAAATAATACCTGGCCTCACTTGGGGGGGGGGGGAACAGGGTGACCCCTCTGTCAAGAAGTGCCACCAGCGTCTCGCTTGCACCTTCCTGACATGTGTTATTGTCTCGCACGGACATGAAATTTGGCCTCTTGAAACTAATTTGCACCCAAAATTGACCAAAATGAACTTCAAAATTCAAAACTTTCTTCAGCTTTTGGGGTCTCCGCCCCGACCCACCGCCAGAGACTCTGCCCCTTGGAACTCAGCTCCGGCTCTGCCCTAGACCCTGGTTACTGGGAGCACCGTTCACAGGCCCCCGTCTGGGTCGCGCTCATATTTTTCACCAACATAAGCTCCCTGCGAATACTGACTTCTCTCTCATTTTAATTGGCTTTTCTCACATTTCCGTCCAACTCACGTCGGTTTTTCGAACATTTTCTTGTGTGCGATTGATGTTTGGGGTCAAATGTTGCCAACACACGCGGGATGAACCCCGGAAATATTCGTGTCCGTTTTCAGCAAAGCCGCGTCTCAACACAATCATTTTCCTCATTCGAAAAACAGATGAACTAAGAACAGCGCTGCCATCTTCCGAAACAACACTGAAACAAAGGAGATGACTCACTTTTTGCTCCATCCATCCTGGCATCGCCCCACAAATCTCATCCTGTGAATGAAGAGGAAGGCGCCGTGGAGGAAGAGGGTTTTCTGCAAGTTGCACGGCAATGGCATTCTCTTTCGTCTTTCAGGCTGAAAAAGACTCTTGTTTTGGTGCACGAATGGACTCGCGCGCGAATTTAGTGTCGTGTGGACCCAGCTTTCTTTTTCCATGTGCGGTGCCCTTAAATCCTTTTGTTTTATTTGATTCTTTCGAAAGGCAGTTCTGAGGAAAAAAGGAATTGTTTCGACCAAGAGAAAAATTCGGCGTCTTTGCCCTTTTGTTATGTCGTCAAGGTCAACCCCGTCCTGTTTTTCAGAACATGAACTGCAACAATGATCGGTTTTGAATTCGGACAGAATCGATGCAGGTACACAGCATTGTTGCGTGCGGGGTTGGGGGCGGCACGATTTTCACAAAGGCTCCACCGACAGATTGAAGCCAAAATTGACGGTGAAGGGACACACACGATGATTCAATTTTGCCAAAGGGAAAAATGTCTTAATTTGAACTTTATTATATAGAGAGACAAAAGGACAGCACGAAAGGCATTTGATACATGTCTAAATTCCATAATTGATTCGAATTAAATTTGCTTTTGTTGAATTTGATCGCATTTTGCTTGTTCATTTTTTACGTTCTGGATTGCTTGTCAAACGATTGCATTTGGCGGCTTGGATTCTCTCTTTCTCTTCTTCGCGATGAAAAGAAAGCATACCTGATGACCACATGTGGACGGGACGGGACAAGTTTTATGCTGGATGAAGGAATTGTTTTATTTAATTTTACAGTGTTTTCCGAAAGTTTTAAGCCTCCTCTGCAATTGTTCCCCAACAGATCGAAGGGAGGGAGGCTACCATCAGAAAATCGCACCACCTGTCATTCCACACAAATGATTTCCAGATTTCACCCTGGGTACTTTGGGCTCAAGTTTCAACACAATCCCATAACCTGACAATCCGTCCCAAGGTTCAAGAGATAAGAGAGAATTTTTCGGTGTCGCAGGTACCGTACTGGGAAAATACACGAGAACACAAATTCCGCTACCACACAGGGCGTTAGGTTAATGTGCCCGAAACTCCAAGCATGCGACGCGATTCCACACGCGTATAGATACGTGGTTGATTGTGGTCGAGCTTCCAATTTTTGGTGCTGTGTTCTCCTCAACAAACTCTATCGAAAATATTCAGTGGTAAAATATGCGTTCCGATGCAACAATCATCTACGTACGAATTACCGATTGGCTAAGCTAAAGTGGACACGATAGGCTGTTACACTAACGAATAGGCACTTTTCCACTAAAATTCACGATTTCAGCCATTTTTAGTGCGCTCGCCTCCGTGTGGCGAACTGCAACCTTTAGCTCCAGTTTTTTTTATTCATTCGTAATATCTCAGTTATTCCAAGACAACCACAAAGAACAAATTCAAATTCCATTACGCGGAAGTGAAGGGTCGTTTTTTACTTAATAAGTTTTTAACAATTTTTTACTGATTAATTTCGATTTGTTTTGCCATCAGGAACATCTCCAGGAATTTTGGCGAAATGTTTTTGGGACACCCTGAAAAGCCCAATTTGAATAATTTCAGGCCATTATTCGCACTCGGGAATTTTTTGGTTGCCCATACTTTGTCTAGAAAATGGGACATCAGAGCGCATTTGACCCTGCATGTTTTCGATAGAGTTTGTTGATGAGAACCCACTACAAAAACGTGTGAGCTGTATGTACGGACACCACAGTCGATCCCATACGTCTCGAAAAAGTGCATTTTGGGTACTTTGGCACTTTTGGTGTCCATATCTCGAAAATGGGGGGTCTGTGCTCATTTTGTCACCAAGAACTTTGATTCGCACAAGCATGTGTAGAATCGCACGACATTGCTTATGAAAGGCTCATTAAGCTGACACCCTTTATTCATATGCATGCAGTTAGTTGACTGTTATCTTTCGTAATGCCGTCGGGTCGTGGCCAATCTCACGCTGATGAGAGCCAGCGCCGATAACAGTCCGTCCAGCCATTTCGTATTCAATCGCCAATTTCAGCTGTATTTCACTGGAGAGGTGTTTGATCTCATTGCAGATAAGACAAATGAACAGCAATTCATGACGGCCACCAATATGCTCCAGATCCTGATGAAGTTTGATACGCAGAATGGATTGTTTGGGGGAGATGGGATATTTTTTGGATGTGGAACCCAAAAAGTTCGTGGTCATTTTCCGAGTTCACGTAGCGCATACGCGCTAGGTGAACTCGAAAATGACCACGAAATTTTCGAAAAATTTGCCGTTTCATTGGTACGCTGGGATTGACAAAATTTATCCAAGAATTTCTATTTTCGGCCCGGTTGGACAATTGGCGAAACAGAAAAATGCGTCCAAAAGCATGATTTTGCCGAAAAATGCAGACTGCCGTTTTTCCTTGTTTTTTCATTGTTGAATCAACTGCATCTTTTTGCAGCCATTTTTCGGACGCATGCATGGAAGTTATTACAAGAAATGTTCTTTGGAGAGGTCATAGGTCAGGGAACAAGGGTAAAAAAGGACGCCGTGCGGCGTTCGAGAGTGAGAGATCAACGAAAGGCTGGAGACAGAATCAAACTTGTTCTGCGAATGAGCCAAAAGGGAGGGTTCAAGTGGCCGAACTGAACGCCACGGCACAGGCCCCATTGTTTGCATGTGCGTTCGTCAGCCCCATGCAGCCCCTAAAAATCTCCAAAATGGGTCGAAAATGGGATAGATAGGTCCCCTTTGCTGAACTCAATTTCATCGCACAGGTACCATTGTTTGCATGTGCATTCGTCAGAAAGAAAAGTGTAAACAAAGTATTCGTTGACAAAATGTACTCCGTGTGATTTCCCCGATACAGCCCCCAAAAAATCTTCAAATTGTGTCGAAAGAAGAGGGCCAAACGGCCTCAATATAACAACGCACAAGTAGGCCTACCATGAAACTCTGACTTCACAAATCAAAATAGTCCCGTTCCAATGTCTGTCGCTTGGATCCCTTGTATGTATGTACACGCAATAATCTCTGCTGCAATGTACCGCTTTTGCCAATCGAAACTCGGGGAAAACTTTGAATATCTCTTCGGGATTGAAGTGACTTCTCCGGTCGGGGTGTGGCGAGCGACTGACTTTGGATGGGTTTTGACCATTTTCTCGAGAACAAAAATACGGTTTTGACGTGGACGGTTTTTTGATCCTTGGTTGTTTTTGAACCCAGAATGTGACAAAAAGGGTTGAACGCAATACACGGGGGGCAATGCACAGGGGGGACAATGCACAACGTGACCGACGACAATCGACCACGACGAAGCCCACTCGTGCGGACAATCCACCACCCGGAAAATTTCGCGCGGGTACACGTGGGCTTAGTCGTGGTCGATTGTCCTCGGTCACGCCTGCCTGAACTTCGAGATGGGTTGATTGCCCTCCGCGCTGTGCATTGTCCCCCTCCCGTATAATGCGTTCAACCCGACAAAAGTGTAAAACAGCACAGCAGAAGGAAATGCAATGAAACATCAGCGAAAAATAACAAGACAAATGAGTGAAAATTAAGCCGACATGATTGCGAAATCCTTGTAACGAGGGAAATGTGTCCGTCTGAATGTCCCACAAAACACCATCCAGAGGTCACTCCCTGATGCCTCCCCACGAAACGAAACGACCCCCCCCCCGGCGAAAGGAATGAAGAATGAAGGACATACGAATGAAGGAATGAATGACTGAAGTGAAAGAAATGAATGACAATGAATTAATTTTGGGAATGAAAACGGAAAAGGTATGACGAAATCTCTTGGCTTGACTTGACACAAGAATCTGCTAAAATTTGCAAAATATTGCTCGACCCAGTGGGAAGATGTTTCGACATTCAAAATACCCGGGCCAGAGGAGATTTTTGTCAGACCTTTGAAGCACGGGGCAATGTTATTCCCCATCTTGTAAGCGCTGTTAAATGCATTCCTTCGTGTAATGTGTTTTGCGGCGCATGAGAAATGGGGAATTACATTGCCGCGTGCTTCAAAAGTCTGAAAAAATCGCCTGTGGCCCGGGTATTCAGAATGGCTCCATATTTAAAAAGTGATTGTCCTGGACCTTTTTCTGCCAAACTACGTTCCAAATAATGATGCACTTAAAATACACGTCAAGTGAAGAAGGGATAAAAACTTTTAAATATATATGGCCTTGGTTTATGTTATGTTATGCAAACGGAAATAAAACGATCATAAAAATATGGAAAGAAACCGAAACGTGACTCTGACTCTGACTTGTGCATACGATACCAGTGAGAATACCTACGAGTAAGTGCATTTCATTTTTACCGGAAGCACAAATAAAATAAACATGCTTTCTGTGCACTCTCTCTCTCTCTCTTTCTCTGTTGATTATCAGTTGTGCGAGACTGTCGACCTCCGTTCGTGCTGACTCTACCATTGAGGGGAGTAATGTGTTACCAATTTGCCAATTTTTCGGAAGCATCATTAAAAGTAACGTTGGCCTTCTGTGCTTTCTCTCTCTCTCTCTCTCTCTCCCTCTCTCTCTCTCTCTCTCTCTCTCTCTCTCTCTCTCTCGCTCTCTCTCTCTGTCGTCATACATTTCTTGCTGACTTCTGACTGCCCCCATCTTCTGGGTTGGCCTTGTCAACAATGTTGCATTCAAGTCAGGGTATATAGGTACCTATCGCTGCAAAAAGAAACTTTGTTTAACCATCCATTCGCTTTATCCGTATATGTGCATCCATCGTTGTAATTTCCAGTTTTGTTGTGGCCACTTGAAGTCATTGATTTTTGATTAAAAGTAGGTACCTTTCGTACGTACCGTAATTAATCAAAGAGGTAATTGTATCGCAACCTTCGACGTTTTGCCATTGTACGTACGTAGGAAAGTGCTCTTGAGCCTCAGCACTTCGGAAGGTATGTGCGTACGAATAGAGTTTTCACGAATGTTTTTCGGAACATGAAACACTTTCTTGCAGTGTAGATTTCAGTTTCACCTCAGTTTAATTTTAGGATTAAACAAACCGCTTCATTACCAGCTAGTCGTCCGTACGTCATTTTAGCCCAAGTCTCCATCCCACACATACGTCCACCCATACTCAATTGCTTCTCTTTACACAGGACGTTCGACTTGGAATGGGCGAAAATCACAAAAAGACTTCTGATATGAGTTGTTGGTTGAAATATAAGCTAATTTCGTCAAATAGTTTCAGAGATGGAGGTCCCAAACCAGCTAGCACGTCATCGTACGTCCTCCTCAAGTTTTGCCATCTGAATTGGGTTGTTCTATTTTGATGCTGAAAAATCTTGAATTGCAAGGCCAAAATCTTGAATTCTTGAAAAATCTTGAAAATCTTGAATTGCAAGGCCAAAATCTTGAATTCTTGAAAAATCTTGAAAATCTTGAATTGCAAGGCCAAAATCTTGAATTCTGAAAGAGCTTGCACCCTCGTTGGCCTCCGTGTTCACTCACCTATTCCGGCTAATATCTGCAGAGAGGTACTTCCCCTGTGACTGGAAAAAGGCCATTGTCATTCCAATACCAAAAAAGGGCATGCCTAATGATTTGCCATCTAGTTATCGCCCAATTTCGTTGACATGTATTGCATCAAAACTATTTGAGAAAGTACTTGTTAGCCACCTTTTAAGTCATATTGCTGAGAACAACATCTTGCACACAAATCAGTTTGGTTTTCGGAAAAACTTGTCCTGCGAATTGCAGCTTATTTATCTGGTCGACGATGTTTCCAGATCCCTAGATGCGGGTTACCCAGTGCATGCGATATTTCTTGATTTCTCTAAGGCCTTTGACCTTGTGCCACACGACAAATTGATAACAAACTTATTTCTCTTAATTTCCCAGCTGTAACTGTTCAACTGGTTTCATCATTCCTTTCTCTCCGCACACAGCAAGTGTCCGTAAATGGATTACTCTCTACACCTCGCCCTGTCCCTTCAGGAGTCCCACGGGGTAGCGTACTTGGTCCGATTCTTTTCTTAATTTACGTGAATGATGTAATTGATGGTCTGGGATCTTGCATTCGCCTATTCGCCGATGATATCATCGTTTACAGAGCTATCAATAAACCTGCTGATATCCAAACACTTTCTGATGATCTTTGCCGCATTTCTGAGTGGTGCGATACCTGGGGAATGAGACTGAATCCTAATAAATGCAAAACAATGTGCTTTTCCCGAGGCGTTAACCTTCCCCCGAACTTGATTCCCTGCTATTGCCTATCTGGGACTCCATTAGAAAACGTTCCCGCCTATAAATACTTAGGAGTAATCCTTAGAGCTGACCTCAGTTGGGGCGACCATATTCGGTCGACTGCCTCAAGAGCGAGTCGACTTGTCGGCTTCATCCAAAGGAATCTTAAGTATTCGACTCCTGCAGCGAGAAGAAAGGCCTATGTGTCCTTTGTGCTACCAGTGCTGGAATATGCGTGCGCAGCATGGGACCCGATGCTTGCTTCCGAGATTCATCTTTTAGAGAGTACCCAGAGACGTGCTGCCAGAGTTATCTCCGGAAACTTCCGTCGCTGTGCTTCT
>JASGXE010010471.1:0-15670 GCA_030068105.1 Sinentomon sp. SZTP_YWyxl | reverse complement strand
CGTTCCCAAAAAAGTTTTCAAACCCGGGGGAAAAAAAAAAACCCATTTTAAAATTTTTTTATATTTGGTTTTTCCCAAAAATTTATTTTGAAAAAAACCCCCAAATATTTCCAAAAAAAACCCCAAAATTTAAAATTCCCAAGACCACTTTCCAAAATTCCTTTTCAAAGTTCCTCACGTTTGCCAAAACCATTCCATTTTGCAACGTTGCCATTTCCGAAACTCAAACATCACTTTTTCGTTTTCCGTGCATTTTTCCTGTTTTGCGAATTTTCCCCCCGGACAGCCGAATTCTCTTCATGCCCCCCCTGCCGAAATTTGACAACGTTAAACGTTGAAGAAAATGCAGAATCTGAGCTTAAACCAGAATTTGCATTTTCGCAAAATTTGACCTTTCATTTGATCCCTTGTTTTCAAACGACCACCAACTTTCCAAATCAAAATGCAATTCTTTAGCATTTTTATATAGACCAACATTCGTTCACACTCATTCACACCAAACAGTTTATAAAATCTCATAAAACATTAAAGAAGAATAAAAAAACAATTTGCAGGAGGAAGCAACATCTCGAGAAACAGCAATAATTGCAATGCCGAAAGCTATCCCTGGCAGAAATCAACAATCCAAAACATTCCAAATACATCATTAAGAGAACGAAATGGAAAAGATAATAATAATAATGATTCTGAAGAAAGACAATGTATCTATCCGGCAATTATTCCTAGTTGGTTACATAACTGCATGGACCCTTTAACCCGGAGGCGGTCCCACAACCAAGAAAACCAAACAGACACTATTTATCTGAGGTCAAAATCAATTCCTACCTACCTCCATGCCTCCCCGTTTATTAGTGTGTGATCTGAATTGAAAAGGGCCCCATCAAACTATAACATTTCCATAAATGTCCCCATTGAGAATGGAACTAGACCAAAATCAAAAGCAGATTTTGATAGGGTGTGTACAAATTCCAGAAGTAACTCCAAGGATGGCAATTGAAGATTTTCTGGAACATCACCATTCCTCCCATTCACACTTCTCAAAAAGGATGGGAAACTACAAGAAAGTGACCAGTTCCCTGTTGACCAGAGACGTATAAAATGAGATGAAAGTAATGCTAATTCCTGCATTGATGACACCCCATTCATTATATCTCCATAAACAGAGAGAAAATGCACAGATCTTTAATTGCGAATTTTTTGGAGGGTCGATCCCAAGCGGTAAAAATTGCAGGCGCAGTATCATCTGATTCATACGTTTCCTCTGGTGTCCCGCAAGGGACTGTCCTTGGCCCAATTGTCTTTCTGGTCTATATAAACGATTTAGCAAAAAATCTTACTTCTCATGTACGCATGTTTGCCGATGACGTCGTACTCTATAGAGTAGTTAACTCGCCCGACGACTCCGATGCTCTTCAAACCGATCTCAACCAGGTCTCTCGTTGGTGTGACTTGTGGGGAATGCAGATCAGCACCATCAAAACTAAAGCAATGGTTTTTTCCCGAATGCTTAATGCAACTCCTGGCAGTACTCTCTCTTACAAAATAGATGGCCACCTGATTGAAACTGTCACCCACTTTAAGTACTTAGGGGTTTTCATTTCCTCCAATCTGTCTTGGAAACGCCATATCACTTTCACTTGTGAGAAAGCTAGTTGCACCCTTCGTTTCATATCCAGAAATATGCGTCATGCTTCCAGAACAGCCAAACTCAAAGCCTACTATTCGCTTGTGCTCCCAATTTTGGAGTATGCTTGTGTTGTCTGGGACCCCATTACTCAGTGTGATATTTCCAAAATCGAGATGATCCAGAGAAGGGCTGCTAGAATAATAACTGGATCATTTTCACGGGATGTCAGCGTCTCCGCCCTGTTGAAGGAACTCGGCTTGGTTTCACTGGAGTCGCGGAGGAGAGACCGCAGGATAAAACTTTTCAGCGATATTGTTACCCATGCTTACAACTTCTCCATGCCATCTTGCTATGCAGTTAAACCCAAGCAGCGCAGAACAGATAATGGGCTTTCCTTTTTAGCTCCCTTTTGTACCTCGAATCAACTGTTCAATTCCTTTTTCCATCGCACTATACGTGATTGGAATGCACTTCCTGCCTCCTCACCCATCATACAGAGAACGTCTGCATCCCTACACGTCACACCTGCGTAATGCATCTTTCATTCCACCTTGCAATTTTCAATCATTTTCACTTGATCGTTTTTTGACCTTTCGTTTTTAACTTTTCGTTGACATTTGTTGTTTTAAAATTGTTTTTGACTCAGAACTTTGTTCCACGCCTGCTACCACCCAAGTTAGTAGCAGTATTGAGATAATAATAATAATAATAATCTCATGTGTCCATGATAATAATTGAAAGTGATAAGTAAACTGCAGATGCATGATGAATGCCAATACACAAGATCATCAATTTCCCAAGTAGATTCAGAAATAAATCTTTTTCGCTTGGGAAAAAGAGCAGCAACATGCACCGAAAGGGGGACATTCAGGGATGAAGCAACTAGTTGCACGGTCACAGGGAAACATTTTTGCAAAAAAGCTGTACTTGCCGTGCAATTGTGTCCCCCCTTTGGCTTCTGCAGACGGTACCTACAGGGTGTGCTTTTTCTCTGTCGTGCAATTGTGTTCTCCTCAAACGGTTTTCTTTTGCATTTTCGTTGCTATACTACCTGAATTATCTTTTCTTATTCTGTATCTGTTATTGCGTGCTGAGCAAATCATGGGGTTTAGTCGCTAAATAAGAGATCGCGCAGGGAGATCAGGTTAGGTCAGATTGGATTCAGGTCCAGGTTGTTTTAAGTAAAGGTACACTGCACAGAGAACCCTAACCTGACCTGCCCTAACCTAACCTAACCTCACCTAACCTAGCCAAACCTAACGACCTAACTGAACCTAACCCAACTTAACTTAACCTATGCAAAGCGCCTAACCTATCCCAACCGACTGCCCACACCCTCCAGAGAAATAAGGCACACCCTGTGCCGTATGCTGGTGCCAAAGGGGGGACACAATTGCACGGCTAAGGGTACAGCGTTTTTCTGAAAACGTTTCCCTGTTGCCGTGCAATTGTGTCCCCCCCGTATAAATGACTTAACCCGAATTTAATTGGCGCAAAACACGACAAGGATGATGGGCATCGAGACTCACCCAGAAACGAAGGCATCTCTTCTGAAGAGAAACTGCACAAAAACACAAGACAAGTCGACAGGGCAGGTTACCAGCATGCACTGATGCTGCAATGAAATATCGACGATGGGGAACTGTTTTGATAGCCACTACATTCCCATAGGGGTGGGATAGAGGAGGTTACCCCCTCTTGCCACGAAGACCACTTGCGATACACGCAGAATAGGGTAACTTGGGGTTATGTCGTTCATAAGGGGGACACAATTGCACGATCGCCGGGAAACATTTTCAGAAAATAGCTGTTCTCTTGAGCCGTGCAATTGTGTCCCCCCTTTGCACCATCAAACGGTACAGGGTGTTCCTTTTCGATGTGTTAAGCAATTGCGCACCTCTCTGGCATCGACAAACGGTTTTCTTTTTGTGTTTTCCTTGTTCCTGCTTTGTTTTTGTTTTTTGTTTAGTTTCTTCTATTCCTGCAGATTGAGTTAGGTGAGGTCCAGGTTGTTTAAAGTTAACATGTTTTAATTTCACCACAGAGAGAATCCTAACTTGACCAAACCAAACCTAACCCAATCTCACTTCACCTAACCTGAGTTCGACTACCCGACAGAAACGGAATACTCTGTGCCGCATGCTGGCTCTAAAGGGGGGACATAATTGCACGGCCAAGAGCACAGCTTTTTTCTGAAAAGCATTCCCTTCCATCATGCAATTGTGCCCCCCCCCCCTTATAAATGACTTAACCCGTGTGTTATTTTCTGCAAATAGGAAGCTGCTTCCTATTTGCATGTCAGGGATGAGCAATGGCAATGGAGTAAGAATAGGCACTCGTGGTGTGCTGCCGGCCTGGGTGTAATTTCCAAGAACCTGTACTTTTAACATTGCCTTCGATCTCAGAGGATTCGGCCCCAACCCTCCAACCAGGGGTTCTGCCCCTTAACCGCCGCTTGGGGGCAGCTGACACAACGCCCCTGCCCTCTAGGCTATGCCCTAAAATTTCAGTCATGAAATTATAACCTCCAAAATTGTCTTCAGCTTCAACCCTTCACCCACAAAATCTGACAGCTTACCCCCACCCCTCAGACCCTTCCCTTTGGGAATGTCTGACCAAAGCATGCAAAAAATTAAGAGCACAAACCTATGTTTGTATTGGACACCCTGTATTTCCATACATCTGGGGTTTTGTGTTGTGATAATTCCAATATTTTTCGTTGCAAATAGTGTGCCACAATCAAGGTTTTTGTGCCAACATATCGTAAGGGCCCATTTTAGAATGTCAATTTATTTGGCAATTTTCTCCACTTTTGTCTGTCTGGTCAAATTGGGATGATAAATTTCCATGATTTAGCAGCTCCATTTTTTAACTGGTTAGGCATGTATGAACATGCCAGAATTGTCATCATTTCTACCATGATATGGCAGTCCAGTTGTCTTATGCTTGAAACTAATATTTGTTACTCTTAAAATTATGAAGCTTGATCTTTTAACATTGCAAATGGAATTTAACTGAAGAATGAAACCGCATACTTGCTTGCCAGTTTTGAAGTTTTGGCTGAGGTTTTATTGCTCTGGCAGTGGCAGGAGAAGGTTCCCTTGGTTGACATTTGTTTGGAAATTCAAATAAAATCCCTTTCAAAAATTTACTTCATCATTTCTTATTTTTTGATATCAAGTCCTGAAATTCGTCGGGAAGGTGCCAGCATGTTTGATGTTTTAGTTTGGGTTCCTTGTCAAGTTTCGTTCAAATCATGAGAATTTGAGATTATTTTCTGAGATGCTCAATTTTGCCAGAAGCTCAAGGTACCTCACAATTTCCGCCTAAATCTCATACCATTCATTTCAAAATCTCACTGTGGGTAATGCTTGCATCTCATGAGATTTGTTCGTGTGAAAATATCATGGGATTTCAAAAATCTCATTCCCTTTTTTTGAGATTCTCATGAAGTTCATGATTTTTCTGAGAATTCTCATGACTTTGATTTTCTCATGAGCTACCTCATCATTTTCCAGAAAAATCTCATTCCACTCCTTTCCAAATCTCATTCCTTTTTTCTCGCGTCTCATGAGATCCGGACATGAACCTCATGCCATTTTATTGCTTTCCTCATGAGATTTCTAAAAGTATCTCATGAGATTCATCAAAAATCTCATTCCCTACATCTGAGAATTCTCGTGAGTTTTCTTTTCTCATGAGCTACCTACCTCATCATTTTCCAGAAAAATCTCATTCCTTTTTTCTCGCATCTCATGAGATCTGGACATGAACCTCATGCCATTTTATTGCTTTCCTCATGCCATTTCTAAAAATATCTCATGAGATTCATCGAAAAATCTCATTCCCTACATCTGCGAATTCTCATGAGGTGCATATGGACTTCTCAGGAGGTTTTTTTCTGAGAAATCTCATGAAGTTTTCCTCTGAGAAATCTCATGAAGTTTTCCTCTGAGAAATCTCATGAAGTTTTCCTCTGAGAAATCTCATGAAGTTTTCCTCTGAGAAATCTCATGAAGTTTTCCTCTGAGAAATCTCATGAAGTTTTCCTCTGAGAAATCTCATGAAGTTTTCCTCTGAGAAATCTCATGAAGTTTTCCTCTGAGAAATCTCATGAAGTTTTCCTCTGAGAAATCTCATGAAGTTTTCCTCTGAGAAATCTCATGAAGTTTTCCTGTGAGATATCTCATGAAGTTCATAAGAGACTTCTCATGAAGTTTTCCTCTGAGAAATCTCATGAAGTTCATAGAGACATCTCATGAACTTTTTTCTGAGAAACTCATGAAGTTCATTCAGACTTCTCATAAATTTTTCTTCTGGGAAATCTCATGATGTTCACCTTAATTTCTCATGAACTTTTTTGCCAGAAAATTCTCATGAAGATCATTCAGACTTCTCAAATTCTCTTCCTCATGAGAATTCTCATTGCAAGAACTCATGCCGTTCTTTCTCACATAATTCTCATTACATTTTCTTGTGTGAAATTCAATACCTACCCATACTTATACAATCCAACTCATGAGACTTTTGAGACTTCGTATGAGATATGAAATAGATTCAACAGAACTTCTCATCAGATTTGAAAGAAAAACACATTTTTCATGAGGTATAGGAATGAACTCATGGCGGTTTATCTCATGAGGAAATGTCATGAGGAATTGGGTCTCATGAATTTTTCAAAAACTCATGAAGTTTCCGGAACCTCATGAGGTTTGAGCGAACTCATGAGACCCAATTCCTCATGACATTTCCTCATGAGATTTTTTCAAAAACTCATGAGAGTTTTTTTGACGGGGTGTTTCAAATCTTTATTCATGTTTCATTTTATCATGAATACAAATGCCCATAGCAGCAGAGCTAGGATAAATTCGCGACAATTTTTTTATTGTAATCGCTGCTATTGAGCCTTTTGCTTCAGTTGTCAAACCAAACCGTCAACCACTGTTAATTAGGACTGTTATCTGGTGCAAAACCTGGGGCATAAACTGAAGGTTTCTTTCTAGTTCATTGTTTTTATTTCTATTTTTCGTATTTTTATTTTTATAATTGAGATTCGATTCAATTCAATTACGTTTAATTTGCTTTAGAAAGTGCAAATATACAATCATGTCAGAAAAACTGGTTGCTGACTGGTTGCTTGAAAAAAACTGAGATTAGTGAAAACAAATAAAAATCAAAGTCGATCTCAAAAAGTGAAGTTTGAAGTATTCATAATCGCGAAAATGGACAATCTAGCCATTTAAGTACCTAATCCATATCATACGTGCAGATGAACTCAGCACTCAGTGATTTTTTTCAAGGCTAATCAACACCGAATTGGCAATTCGGAGTCTTGATTCAGGCCGTTCCAGTCTCTTATTAACTCAGAAAATTGCTGTTGAAATTAGCATTTTCATGCGACCAATGGAGAAGCTCTTGTCTATCTTCCCTCTGAGATTGCTCATGATGTTGAAGCTGCAGTCTCTACGTCGCGAATATATATTAGGTCTGCTGCTAGGCTCTTGTGTTCATGATAAAATGAAACATGAAAAAAATTGAAACACGAAAAAAACAAAAAAAAACAAGAAAGAAAAGAAAGCGTATACGAAAATCCACTTTACCCATCCCTGTAGGGGCGTGGCGGGTGTAGCGGATGTTGCGGGTGTGGCGTTAGAGGGTGTTGCGGGTGTGGCGGGTGTTGCGGGTGTTGCGGGTGTGGCGTTGGTGCAGTGGTAGTCAGGGATATGGAAGTTTAACCGAGTCGAGTTGAACACACTTGGGGACGACTTGCCCAGATGTTATTACATCCGCCGTAGGTTTCACGCAGAAATGGGCGCTATTGAGTTATTAGCCTGTTTGCAGGATGATGGGAAACACCCCATATAACTTTTCAGTGGCAAAGCACAACTTTCAAGTTCGCAGTGTAGAACATTTGCACAGAGCACGTGTCGCCAACTTTGAGCAAACTATTTCCGCTTGTTCCGTTGGATAAAAACTATATATCACCATTGGAGTCCACTACCTCTCATGATGGAACCTTCGCTATATGCTGACGTCAAAACATCTGATGCGTGCATGGTGTTTATGCTATGTGTGCAATATGCTGGCACTGGAAGATGTTTACGCCAGCGTGCAAAAAGAGGCTGTTGAAGATTTTATGGTTGGTCTTGAAGGGAAAGCATCTATATCTCCAAAATGCGTTCGCTGTCAGTAACCGAAGAAATTTTAATTTTCCTTAACTTTCATAGAATACAGGCTAAAAGAGGTTGCAAGAAAATTGAGCAACAAGGTAAACATCGACGGCCCGTTATCGTCTGTGATTAAGAACCCGGCTTTTAAGAATTATGAAAAATATATCAAATCAGATAATATCTCAGATTTTCTATCAAATCAATTGAACGGGAAAATGAAATCTGACACAGAAAATGTATTGGATTATCTGGCCACGGCATCGGAAGTCATTTCTTCCAAAGGTAAGTATTTTTACCAAAGTGGACTTTTCCCACTTCATGAATGATGGTTACTCGAAAAAAAATTGGTGAAAAGTTGTGAAAACGACTGCAAAAAATGGGAAAACGGACAGCAAAAACATCGTCGCAGAGTTGGTCGTGCCAGAGATCACGTTGGCCATCCTTGCGAATCTGTCTTCGCATCTTGCTATGAGTGTCGATGACCAGTGCTGTTTTGTTTTCTGTTCCAGATTTTGCCGTTTGACAAAAAGACTGCCCACAAACGGTGAAGCGGATGGTTTGTTTTTCATTCTCTTCGTGCACACAACATGGTGGGCCCAATTCATTCCAGTTTTGGAAATGGCTCGGCCACGATGAATTAGAATTAGCACGCCGTTCTTCTACCGCATGGCGGTCGAAATCTCGCTGTCTGGCGCGCGAACCCATAGCAGGAACCAAGTTCCGAATTACAAAGCGCCCCAAAACCAACTGCCTGTTTAAGGGTCACCTATACCTAAATTTCCGATATTTGACGCTAGAATAATTGTAACCCTTCCTTGCAGAGCTGCAGTATTCGAATAACCGCTTAGAAAATTCGGTTTTCAATGCAATGCCGCAACTGATCTCACTTTGCCCTGTGATAAATGAGAAAGGAAAGACATCCACAATGTAACACAATCTTTACACCGCAGTATATAGCCTAAAGGGGTGAAAATGAGAGTTCACACCAGGACCTCCTTCACCTTAGAAATATATTTATATGGACAAATGCGTGAAGTGTGGCAAAAGTTTGAAAAGTTCACTCCTCAAAATCCGTTTTATACGCACTTCGCTGTCTGTGTGCAATGACTATTTAAAAGAAATTAACAGCGGATTCGAATTTCGTCGCGCATATGCAAGACAATGTTGAAATTGGACAATTTAGTTTGCATTGCAATTCCAAGTTCTGAAAGTTGATAAACACTTCAAATAACTATTGGAAATTTCCGAAGGTATCCAGATACGATGCGTGCAGCAGCATTCAGCTGCAGTTTGTTGAGAAACGGCTGGAGCTCGTAAGCTCCTAATGTAATTTTGGCTATGTTGGTTTGGATGGGTTCTTCAGATTCGTAAGGTTGGTTAGGTCAGGATAAGTTAGGCTAGGTTTAGGGTTAGGTTCGGTAAAGTTGGGTTGGTTAGGTTAGGTTGGGTGAGGTTAGGTTGGGTAAGTTGAGTTTAAGATGCTTTTCATCAAATTAGGAGCTTACGAGCTCCAGCCGCTAGTGTTTGTTGTTCACACTTCACCTTCCGGGAAAATGAATCAATAGTAAGGATCAATTCACAATGTTGGATACTCGCACGTGTGCTGACACAGACTAACGAAGGACAGGACCTTCGCATATCCCGACAGCGTTGACGTTTGCATTCATTTTGCTCCCACTATGATGCAATGTGTCACCATGACTTCTTCAAAATCGGCACAACATCACAATAAAGCAAAGACAAAAGGTAAAACATTTGACAAACACAACAGTTTAACTCTAACTGTTCCAAAGTGGACCGCTGTTGTGATTATAGAAAAATTATGAAGTCACAGCTCCGGAGAAACGATGTTCTTCACAATGGCATGTAAAGTACGAGTATATTTTGTCGGCAATTATAATCGTTCTGAAAACTGATAGTGAAACTGCTCCGGCAGCAACAATAATCGAAGCGGCACTCCGATAAAAGAACATGTCAGTGAAAAACAACGTTTTTGAACAGAAGCAATCAAAACTTGACAGTCGCATCAGCACTTCCGACAGTATCCCACCGGGAATATCATGCTCTCCCAAGTTCCATGCGTTACAGGATTGATTGTCATGCCGTTTGCTGCCCTAATTAATTTCAAACTGCCCACATCCGAAATCATATTTCTAAAGACTGTTCGCTATAGCAGTGTAGCGCCTGATTCCAGGATATCTACAAACTGGGTCGCTCGATTTCAGCGAACTGATGCTTACTTCTACGGTTAAGCTGAGTATTGATACACCCTGTACGTGTGTTTCTGACTCAATCTGTTTATCAAAAAATCGGATAATCAATAAACAGAAGGGATGAAGGAATGCAAATTGTTGCGCAAGGCTTTCACCCTTTCAATTCCCTTTCAAGGATTGAAAGCGTAAGCATTTATTTAAGGGGAATCGCTTGCAAGGACTGAATCTTCAAACACCCACTTTCAAGAGCCTTCAACCGCTCTAAGCGGTTGAAGATATCGACCGTTTCAGCATTGCAGTTGCATCTTTCTTCAGTACATGATGACATGTAACTTTTAACTACTGTGCTGAAACTTGAAACACATGAGGGTGGAACACTTGGCGGTGAGTCATATACTTCAGGGGAAAATAAAAAATCAATAACACGCAGCAAATTCACATGGATGGAGGTGTGCAATCTCACCTGGTCAATCGCAACCAGATAGGGTAAAAGGTAAGAAACACTATTCACCGCGAGAGAGAGGAGGTATTTTCGTGTCATAATTTTCGAATTTAATTAAGTCCGCAGTTAGATTTGTGGCTGAACATCTGGCTATTTGGCTGCACTACAAATGAACCTCCGCACCTGAGATTGAATTTCCGTGTATTTCAAGGCTGCTACAATGCATATACCCTGGCGCATGGCTATAAAGTTCATTGCTTATACTCTCTCACACTCCAATTTCGTGCGGTACTCCCCACCAAGAAAATTTCTTCTCTTCTCTCTCACGCTCCCATTTCGTGCGGTACATCCCACCCAGAAAGTTTCTTCTCTGCTCTCTCACGCTCAAATTTCGTGCGGTGCTCCCCACCCAGAGCGTTTCTTGTCCTCTCTCTCTCAAGCTCTATAATTTCGTGCTGTACTCCCCACCCAGAGAGTTTCTTCTCTGTTCTCTCACGCTCCAATTTCGTGCTGTACTCCCAATCCAGAGAGTTTCTTCTCTACTTTCTCATGGCTCCAATTTCGTGCGGTGCTCCTGACCCAGACAGTTTCTTCTCTACTCTCTCATGCTCCAATTTCGTGCTATACTTCCCACCCAGAGAGTTTCTTCTCTACTCTCTCAGGCTCCAATTTCGTGCTGTACTTCCCACCCAGAGCGTTTCTTCTCTACTCTCTCACCCTCCAATTTCGTGCGGTACTCCCCACCTAGTCGAGTGTTTCTTCTCTGCTCTCTCATGGCTTCAATTTCGTGCGGTGCTCCATACCCAGAGAGTTTCTTCTCTACTCTCTCATGCTCCAATTTCTTGCTGTACTTCCCACCCAGAGCGTTTCTTCTCTACTCTCTCATGCTCCAATTTCGTGCTGTACTTCCCACCCAGAGCGTTTCTTCTCTACTCTCTCATGCTCCAATTTCGTGCGGTGCTCCCTACCCAGAGAGTTTCTTCTCTACTCTCTCATGCTCCAATTTCTTGCTGTACTTCCCACCCAGAGCGTTTCTTCTCTACTCTCTCACCCTCCAATTTCGTGCGGTACTCCCCACCTAGAGTGTTTCTTCTCTGCTCTCTCATGGCTCCAATTTCGTGCGGTGCTCCCGACCCAGACAGTTTCTTCTCTACTCTCTCATGCTCCAATTTCGTGCTATACTTCCCACCCAGAGAGTTTCTTCTCTACTCTCTCATGCTCCAATTTCGTGCTGTACTTCCCACCCAGAGCGTTTCTTCTCTACTCTCTCACCCTCCAATTTCGTGCGGTGCTCCCGACCCAGACAGTTTCTTCTAAACTCTCTCATGCTCCAATTTCGTGCTATACTTCCCACCCAGAGAGTTTCTTCTCTACTCTCTCATGCTCCAATTTCGTGCTGTAGTTCCTATCAAGAGAGTTTCTTCTCTACTCTCTCACCCTCCAATTTCGTGCGGTACTCCCCACCTAGAGTGTTTCTTCTCTGCTCTCTCATGGCTCCAATTTCGTGCGGTGCTCCCTACCCAGAGAGTTTCTTCTCTACTCTCTCATGCTCCAATTTCTTGCTGTACTTCCCACCCAGAGCGTTTCTTCTCTACTCTCTCATGCTCCAATTTCGTGCTGTACTTCCCACCCAGAGCGTTTCTTCTCTACTCTCTCATGCTCCAATTTCGTGCGGTGCTCCCTACCCAGAGAGTTTCTTCTCTGCTCTCTCATGCTCCAATTTCTTGCTGTACTTCCCATCAAGAGAGTATCTTCTCTACTGTCTCACGCACCAATTTCGTGCGGTACTCCCCACCTAGAGTGTTTCTTCTATGCTCTCTTACGCTCCAATTTCGTGCGGTACTTCCCACCCCGAGCGTTTCTTCTCTCAGACAATGGAAAACACAAACTATTGTCGCATTATTTTTTCGTATACCCAGGGAGAGGCTAGTCATCAGAATATCTCTAGATAGAAGTCATTGCATATTTAAATAAGAGTCGCACATAACCAATTAGAGGATCGGAATCTTCAAAAAGAGGACGTGGCATAATCTCGAAAGATATCATCTATAATCAGATTTTCTGATCAGATTTTCTGATCAGGATGATATGAAGCGAAACAAATTGATGCCACTTTTCCCAAAAAACTTCTAGATCTCGCTATAATTTTGTACGATCACTAAATATGAATAAACACTGATTGACAGCAAACATATCGATACGGGTTAACTCAATGTGGCGAATACTGGGTTTGCTGCAAATAGGCTTGGTTTTCGTGTTGTACGGATTGGCAATTGCATGAACCTGAATTGCACTTGAGATGACAAAATTCGGATTGTTTTCTTATGCGGACATGATGTTGCCCATGTTGGAGAAGCGCCAAAATTACCATGTGGCCTGATGACGGGTGCAGACCAAGAGCCAGTTGTTCACAAGATCCCAGCGGATCACGTTGATTAGACCACTTATGTTGAAACATTTTCCCAATTTTCATGGTGACAGACCTTTCAGGAGACTCAAAAAGGGCAGAGAAAGCGGCGATGGCCATCTGAAGTACTTCAATCTCAATTTGTTTTCTTCGAGGGGCTGTTTCCTGGCAGCCTAATTCGAAGGGTGGTACCCGCACTTAATGACTTTTTTGGGCATTCGATCCCCACCCCGAACCACTGCATGACGCCTCTCCTTGATAGATGACAAAGGATTTTTTGGAACTTGAGGTTTTTTCCTAACATTGGTCCTCGCAGTCACCGGAGTTAAACTACGTCTCGCACATAATTGGTTGGTCGTCGCCGCAAATTAATTATGGTTTACTGCATAACACATAATATTTGTCGGTTTCTTGAAAAACTGTCTTCAGATTTCGGCAAAATTATGATGGTAGAACTTCAGAAATTGGAGTCTGGGAGTGTTCAGAAGAATTCAGCTAGTTTCACCATTGACGAGATGATGGAGATTTTGGATAAAATGTCCATGGACCAGAGAGCAATTATTTTGTTGCTGATCGATATGATTCGTGATCACGCAAGTGAGTCATCAAATCGAAATAGCTTCATTTTATGGAGTCGCTATTTGAAGTACCTGTGTGATTTTTTAGAACAAAAACAATTTATCGGTCGTAAAATTTGAAGGTGAGTTGTTATGCAAAAGTAAAGACGGGTTTATGGGAGGACATGATTGCCCCCCTCCCAAAGCTCCAAATATGGCTTCTACAAGAGGGGCCTGGAGTGAATTTGACCAGGGGACGTTTTGTCTTTTGCTGGTTTGCTGGAGAACCCATATAGGGCCTATGTGCAAAAAAATGGCGTTGCATTATCACAAATTGTTGGTGGCCCGGCACTTCGTCCTATACATGACAGCCCTATATGCGGCACACTTCATGGATTTTTGGGCCTGTATTATAGGGGAAATGGGGAATCATAGTTTTGTTTTTACTTTCATCCGAGGAACTTACAGTCAAAAAATAGGACAAGCACGATGACATTGAGTTCTGCTCCATCGGCCCCCTGGGGCCCATTTTGGGGACCTTGACGGTTTCATATGGGGAATGGAAGCCTGATGGTCACACTTTGTTGCTGAACAAGTATGAATAGTATATGGGTACGATGAAGCATGACGGTATGATGAAGCACTACGGAACTCAGTTTTCAGTGTTTGCTCACTGCAATACCTTGTACACAGCTGAAATCGATGAGAATTGAGATTTGTTAGGGCTGTTGCAGAAATGAAAATTCCCGATACTTATAAAAATCCCGGCGAAAATCCCCGATCAAACTCACATTTTGAGAATTTCTAATTTCTAATCTGTCGCACTAAATAATTTGGCCAATCTGAAGCGGTTTAATCCGGAAGTTGCATGAATGATGGGTTCGAATCCTGCCACGACTCTTTTGGAACAATCATTAGAAAAAAAATAACAAACACTTTTGCCACGACACCACGAAGTAGGACGAAGTAGGTTGACACCAGGCATAGTACACTGACACCAATGTATATACTTAGGTTGACCATGGTTAAAACCAGACTTTAGGTCGACATCAGGCGGTGGGTTGAAACTAGGCGGTAGGTTGACACCACGTGTATGTTGACACCAGGCAGAAATGAAGATAGGTGAGGTTGGGGTGAGGTTAGGTTGGGATTGTTCAGGTTTTCTTTACACATCGCAATTGTGGTTTCAAATTGGAACGCATCTGATTGGTCGACATTCTGGCGATTTCTTTGGAATTTCGAAATTCGCCAGCGAAAGATGCTGGCAAGAACGAATTCGTTTCAAGATCCCTGCCTGCAAACTGCTTCGCACTATCCGTGGGGTGATCCAGTGCGGATTAGCCCTAATCCGAGGTTGCAGAGTAAATTTTTTCCATTGAAGAAAATGGCGAAAATTTAATTCGCAACCTCGGATTAGCGCTAATCCGCACTGGATCACCTCACTGTATGTGTTCACAAAGCAGGTTGGTTTTAAGGCGGTCCGAGTCACATAATTGAGCAGCAGGCAGTCGGAATGTGTGATGATTTTGAAACATAAACGCTCTTTCCGGTCGAATAAAAATGAAATTAAATATTCAACGTGCAAGTTATGTCCTTGCGCCCACGTCGACAGTATAAGCAAGAGTTCATCGCTGACAAGTTGACTTCGGCAAGCGTGTCGACGCCAGAAATTAAAAATAAAACGCCTGCTCAGATCAACCGAACTTTCGAAGATGACTTTGGTGCAAGGTGCCCGATACGTCACTGTTTTGGAGGAATGGCCAAATTACGGCATGCAATTGAAGAATGGGTGGCCAGCAAAAATTCGAATTTGTTCCGCAACTTTTACGACCGCTTCATGCCACGCCGAATAATTGGAGCTGTCGAAAGAAGTGGCTTTTGACCCCGCAATAATTAAAACACCCATGGCCTGGGGGAAAATACAGGGTGTGGCAAAAGTAACCGAACACCTGATTCTGTCATGTCAACAGGTGCCCTGAGTTGTGGCACCCCGATGCATGACAGCCCAGAAACGCCTTAGGATGTGCTTCTTCGTGACGATAACAAACCTCATCGATAACGACCAGAGAGATCAAAGGCTTTGACTTGTCTCTTGCTGTGTCACTAAACGAGACTGCGGTATTGTTCTGCCCACTAATAGGTATACCTATTGCCAATCATTTAGAGTAAGCTAGGTTGGTTAGTTTAGGTAACGTTGGGCTTGGTTTAGCTAAGTTACCTCAGGCCAACATAACCCAACCTGGAGTGAGGCAGG
>JASGXE010010470.1:0-14855 GCA_030068105.1 Sinentomon sp. SZTP_YWyxl | reverse complement strand
GGGTGACGCTTGCAGTCACATGTAAGAATTCGTCAACAGTTGAGCTCGATTTCCAACCCCCATATATTTTGCTGAAGAGGGAAGGAGATATAGAGCCGTACGAATCATCTTACGCTAAATCTACCGAAACTTCCGTCCTCGAAATGGACTACGACGGGTACAGAATTCTTTTCGATTTTTTGCCAGAGGCCAAAAAACTTTTGAATGAAAATTTTGAAGGAAGGATTGAAAAGACGAGCGAAAAGAGAGATGTGATTTTTGAATTTTCATCGGATCACATTAGAGGCCCTGGCATATACATCAATGAAATTCCACATGGATTCTACTCCTCGAAAGGAGTTTTTTATCTTGGAGCAGAATGTGTCGGTGAACTCGTAAAAGATTTAAAGTTCATCGACACCCACGTCAACGTATTGATATCGGAAAAACAAACATTTATCAATATGTTGAACGCAATAAAGATTTTTTGCGGTTCATTGAAAAGTTTGCGTTGCGGTGCGTACCGCAATTTTGGAACAACGGGGTCTGTGATGCAATTTGTGAACGAGTGGGGGTATCTCAGGGACATTTTGAAAAATTTTTTCGACGAGATGAAATCTGCCGGGCTATTTTGCGTGTTCAATCCTTACAGCCTGATGTCGGTTTGCTCTGCGGATGAAGGGCTGATTTCAAAGATGTGCGGCGAAAGAAGTCGCTAGCCTTCTTCGGTCGGGACGAACCGATACACCAACAGGTGTTTGGCAAAACGTTAGGGTGAGTCGGGGCGCCCTTGCACCATTGTGTAATTAAACTCCCTCAGTCGTGGATGCACTTTTTTATTTGTATTTGAAACGTATTCCGAAATCGTCAATTCGCCGTGACCCAACATGTGGCTCTTGGCTTCGGCTGGGCTATACATTTATGTGTCCCTATCTGCATTTCCTTAGCGTGCAGCGGGGGTGCAGAGGGGGCAGGGTGTTTGCAACATGTTCGGGCTTGCCCGTTCATGTTTTGGAACGCTTGCGCTGCGTTTGCGGTTCCAGCTTCGGCAGGAACGTTTCCGGCCCATCGTTAATGCCAGGGGGCATGCGGTGGGCGGCCAGAGGCCATATTTGTGAAGCATGTGGTCACCTTCAATGTACCCCTCCCCAACGGATACGTGGATATTTTTGATATTTGTATTTTGATGTGCATCTAACGGCTCCCTAGACTATTTAGTCCTCCCCCACATGGTGGTTGCAATGGGTTGCCTCGAGGAGCCTGATACCGATGGACCGGCCGGAGAATAATTTGGGAGTAGGCCCAAAGTCCAAGGGGTTTCCGGCATCTTGGCTGTTTTGCATTGTTCACGTGGGAATTGTCCTGGCAGATGAATGGCGTTGGTTGATCAAGAGTTTGTGAAGAAATACGTGAAGGGAATGTGTAGACTGGATTTAATGAAGTTTGGGCTGAGATACGATGATGATGATGATGATACAGTGTTGATGAAAAAAAGGATTCCGTTGTTCCAACCATTTTTGAAGATTTTGTTTTTTATTTTGTGATTGCATTTTACTTTGTAGATACGGGGAGAGTGGTAAAATGTGTGTACAGATTTTCTTTTTCATTTTCTTTCAAATAACAAAAAAAAATAAAAGCAAATAAAAAATTAAAAAACAAAAACACAAAAAAAAAATAACAAAATGCAAAAACAAAATAAAAAATAAAATAACCCGGCCGTGTGCAAAACCCTCCGGTGACGAAACCTCCGAATGCTGGAAGGTAGTCTACCCTGGTGGCCGGGGAATGCGGGCCTAGCAACCCGTAGCCAGTATTGCACAACCCCGCTCTTCTCCGGTGGCAGGAGAGGGGCAGGGTATTGGACATTTTTAGATCAGTCGATAATAGGTTACGTGAGCTTGGAGTGGGTGGGATTAGGTGAGGAAGTGTGAACTTGCCAATTTGGCTTATATGAAATGGAAGACATGGACAGGAGACGGTCAGGAGTGGGAGAGAGTGGAGTTAGGCTGAGGTTGGAGGTGTCAGGTCAAAAATGTGGGTGGGGCAAAATTGAGAATAGATACGGTTGGGCTTGGCACGGTAAGGCATCGATAGGTTAAGTTAGGGAGAGAGTATTAAGGTTCCATTCGGTCCGTCCACGGTCATAGGGATGACTCATTCGTTCAATGGAAAATTTGCAACACCCTGTGAGTCACAGCTGACGTCATCGATGACTAATTGATGACGTCACTAATCCCTTTTGATTGACGCGCCCCCGAGCCCCTTAAAACTCTCTCACCAATGACCTCAGTTGGTCAGCGCATGTGAGTGATGTTGTTAAAAAGGCATCTTCCACTCTTGGTTATATTATGCGCAATCTCGCTGGCGCTTCTGTCAATCAAAAAAGGCGCGCGTATACCTCATTAGTTTTACCCATTCTCGAATATGCTTCTGCCGTTTGGAACACTCCTAAAATGTCCGACATAAGTGCAGTAGAGGGTGTTCAGCGACGCGCTGCCCGGGTCATAACAAATACATATGATCGCTTTGCTAGTGTCTCTGGTCTTCTCTCCCAACTTGAGCTACCCACTCTTGCAAGTAGGCGTCGAAACCACAGCTTAAACCTATTTCGAGACATGGTGATTGGTGCTGTTGATTTCCCTTTGCCACTTTGTTACTCCCGGAAATCCCCACAGAGACGGACAGACAATGGGGTAAGCTTTAACATTCCCTTCGCCAGACGGAATGTCTACAAAAATTCATTTTTCCTTTGGTTATAACAAGCTGGAACAGCCTCCCTCGCACCTCTCCTCTCATTCTAAGTGCTGCTAAGTCAGGTGAGGCACGATAAAAAATAAAATAAAAATGTATTCTTTTTTTTTTTCTTGCCGGCTATCGATTATCCCCCTGTCGCACCAATGCACTCATTCATAACCTGCATTGCCCTCTTTGAATTGCTTCCTTTGTGCTTGACTTCCTGTTTTTTAACATTTGACTTCTTCTCTCGATTGCTGTTTTTGGACCGCTATAGTTAATTTCACTTATAGTTAAGACACAGCAACCAATTCTTTTTGTTGTTGTTTTTGGACAAATTATTATTATTAGATGTATTCCAAATGTTTTAAGTTTCCAAAAGAAAATTAGTTTGCTGTCTCGAATAGTGTGAGTCCTGGGTCATGTCCGCAGTTCTTTCGGGTTTGTCCATTGTTGAAGAACAGCTTGTTGCTCTCATTCTCAAATCGTTTCAAATTACACCATTCCATGTATGGGCAACCAGAACTGGGATATTCAGTAGCTCTATATATGAACTCAGTTTTCGGAAAGATGTGGATACATTCGCTTCTTCACTTCCACGGCCATTGTTTGCGGGATGTTTAGTCTGTCGAGTCGATCTGTTTTGGTTGGCCTGCATGGCGGCCATTTGGCGTTGAACATGCATTTCGTTTTGGATTCAAGAAAGACACATACAATTTTCTTTTCGAGAGTGTTTTAAATGCCGCAGGAAGAATAGGCATGTGTGTTTAAGTACGTAGAATCTTTGCGCTTTTATACAACAAGGGGTTTTGGTGCGTTTCCAAGTTATAATTTTACGAGATTCGGAGGCGGAAAATGTTTCAGGTGTGTGCCAAGTTTCAAGGGAGCGAGTTTCAGGATCGTGACAGGTTTCCGCACCGTAACGAGTTTTAGGAGGCAGAAAGAGTTTCAAAGGCTAAACAGGTTTCCTCCTAAGAGCACCTATTCCAAGCGCTATAACAAATCCCAGTTAACGTTGAGATAGGAATAAACCGCCGAGATATTTTCTTCGCTCCACACTCAAAATAATGTACCTATTGCTGGCAACGGATATGTGATACAGATGCTTTTTTTATCAATGGCAGTTTACATGCTTACAGATAGCAATGGTGAGTATGACCAGGCCCTCCCTTGATTGCATACACTGTTTTGGTGCAACGCAAAAAAATCCAGAAAAGTCACGAATTATTAACGGGCAAAATTGAGCTGTAAACCCCCAGCAAACAAACGGCGCTGCAAGAAGTTCAACGCTGAAAAATGTTTTTTTCATAAGCCACAAATTATTAAGGGGCAAAATTGAGCTGTATACCCCTAGCAAACAAACGGCGCTGCAATAAGTGTAACGCAGAAAATGTTATTTTGCATAAGCCACAAATTATTAAAGGGCAAAATTGAGAGCATATCCCTTGCAAACAAACTGCGTTGCTATCGATATACGTGCACAAGAAAAGGGAAAAGTTTTCTGTATAAGCCACAAATTAGGAATGGCCAAAATTGAGATACCCCTAGCGATCAACTAATTGCGATCACCGATGTCCCAGACATCAGAGTCGGGTGGGACCAAAATCTCTTTTATCTCAAATGAGGATTTTGCTCCCAACAACGGCAAGGACCGTTACTTCATCTAACAAGCGCCAAAAGCGAGCGACTTTCGAGAAATGTTTACCGCGCAGAATTTAACCTCCTGAAAGAGAGACATCCCTTATCCTTCCTTTTATCCTACGATTTTTATCAAGTCTTTTTTTGGAATTTATGACCCAAATGATGAACTCCCAATGAGTTCGTGACCTCTGATGTCACCCAGGGTGGTGTGTTGATGATAATTTCCTTCGGCATTGCCTCTGGCATCTGCCTATTTGCTGACGACGACGTCGTCCTTTTTGGGGCAATCACATCCCTTGCAGACTTGGAGCTGCTGCACTCTGACCTCAACCGGGTTTTCGCATGGTGAGATGCCTGGGGTATGCAGATCGTCCCAGCTAAGGCCAAATCCATGTTCTTCTCCCGTCGCCGCAAGAATTCATTGTGTGACACAGCATACTTCTTAAATTGGAACCGAATTCAATATTATGTCTACCTTCTTATGTACTTGGGTGTCTTGATTTCAAGCTATTTGTCGTTGAAGGATGACATCAATTTCACTTGTGAAAAAGTCAGTAAAGCCCTTCGTTTCATATCTAATAAAAAATTCGTTGCTCTTCCCGTCGAGCATAGCTTGAGGAATACCTTGCTTCTGTGCAATCTCACATCTTGGGTCAAAATGATCAAAAGAAGAGCGGCTCGAATCACAACGGTGATCTTCTGAACGAAGCAAAAGTATTTCCGGTCTATCTTTTGAAAGAACTTAATTTAACCCCATTGCCACAACGATTTCGAAACCGCTGAACTAAGTTGCTGATTAATATTGTTAAAGTTCCTACCATTTCCTTCTGCCAAGTGCAAAGGAACTATACATAAACATGTTCAGATAGTAGAACAGATTATGGCCTTGCATACACTGCTCCGGTTTACAGTACCAATCGATATTTTAATTCATCCTTGCCCCGCAACTCTTTGAGATTGAAATTCTCTTACCTCTGCATTCCCAAAACAATTTTGAGGCAAAAGAATCCCCGGGCGTCGCACCTTGCAATAACTCTTGAGACTGTTCATATCCTTTCGATTACTGCCAATCTGTTTTTGCCCTTGTTTTAAAATTTTATTTTGACTATTTTTGACTCAGATTTTGTTGGTCGTTATTTTTTTATTTTGATCACCGCTTTGTGAGTTGTGAAAAAGCACAGAATAGCGCATATCGAGATAAGGTCGTTATTTCCTTTCGTTGCGCATGGTCAAAAAGTTACTCATCAACGAAAGACTGCAACGAATGCGACTATATGATCACTATGTCTTGATCAGTATGTCTTGGTCACCATGGTCCCTTATGGTCAACCCCCTCAAATTTTACGGAAGTGAAATGTGCTCTTTTCGGTAGTCTAAGTGATATTCTAATTTCATCACTGAACAATGTTAAGCGCAAACTATTCGGCGCGAGGTGGGAGAAGACATGAGCGAGAATAGTTCGTAGAATTCACAGGTACCTAAAGGTCAAAGGACACCCAGACTAAACACACAACCGTGGAACGTTGGTTTTAGTAGAAGTCTTCAAGTCTTCGTTGAAAACTGCTAGTATTAAAATAGTAACCTTTTCTCAATGCTTGGCATATCATCCAACGTCGGCCATCGCTTTAGACATGCTCGGCAGTGACAATCAAACCAATATCTTGCTTTGAGCCAACTTTGTCTCTTTTCGAAACTCATATTCTGGAAGAGAGGACCGTAGTTCTCTGAAAGAGTATCCCCTGCTTCAATTGGACGAACAGACGTCATGATGATACGTGATCCAATGAAATGCCTTCGAATTCGAAATCGTTTTTGAAAATCAGAAATAGAAAACGAAGAAAGACAATTATTAACGAATCAACCTCCATCCATGCTTTTCGATATTGTAGCGCAATCATCGTCGAAAAAACAAGGCTGCCTTCGTATTCGGATCAACTTGTCCTGTTTTTGGTAAACTTTTCGCAATGCAGACTTTTCTCACTGCAAGGCATAACTCTTTCATTTTCAGCTTCTGAAATAATTTGGGAAGCTTTATGACTGTGCATTCATGACCTGATTTCCATTGCAAAGAGATTATTATTATTATTATTATTTATTCACAAAAACGGTGACAATTGGTTGGGCACTGTAACAGCACAAACATTGAAAGTACGCAAAGCATAGTCAAAAGAGTTAAAAAAATTAAGTCACGAGATAAAGTCTTAATTCTACGAAAAGGTCTAAATGAGGGTTGGTCTAAGAAGGCATGCAGATCGAGGTGCGAGACATACGAGCAAGCGAATTACAGATCAACGAATTACTGGCGGATAGGTTATTCCAATCAGTAATTGTGCGGGGGAAGAAAGAATGGAATAAAACATTTTTCCTGCATACTGGAATGGTGAGACTTAAACCATTATCCGTACGTCTTTGTAGGGGTTTAAATTTGTAAGCAGAGAGAAGTGGATAGTCGACATCACTGGTGATAATGTCGCTGAACAGGTTAAGACGGTGCATCTTTCGGCGGCTCTCAAGGGTTGGAAGATCTAGGTCTTTCAGGATAGCAGTAAGATCGCTCGAATAGATGAGTTGCAAAGAATAATTATTTTTATGGAATATTATACAGGGTAGCCCAAAAGTCTTTGGCCATAGGAAAAATGAAAATTTGCGGTTTTACCATATTTTGCTATCTGAAACTTTTCCTAGCTCTAACCACGTCTGTCAACACTTTGACCGGAACAAAATGTGCACATTCAGGGATGCCCAAAGTCTTTGGTCATAGCAAAAAATTAAATTTTCTGTTTTATCATATTTTGTGATTTTTGACTTTTTCTAGCTCTAACCACGTATGTCACGACTTCATTCGGTGCTAAAATTGCCGCTTAAAGTCTTGACATCCTTGGTTAAAGCTGGAAAAAGTTTCAGATTACAAAATATGATAAAAATAGCAAATTTTCATTTTTGCCTGTGGCCAAAGACTTTTGGTCTACCCTGTCTACCCCATAGCAGTGTTTTAAGAGATTTAAAACACTGCTATGTCGAACCCCATCATTTTTCGGGATTTCTTACATGATCCACGACTTTTGACATGCATGCAAGCAGAGTCTCAGATTAATGTCCCTTTGTAAATGTCTCTTTGTCTGATAAGCTTTGCAGATCTCGCCAGAATTGCTTGCACCATCAGAGGGGAGAAATTTCAATAAGCCCAGATTATGACACAGAGGCGCCGCCCAACTTCTACAGGACTTGATGGTGTTTCTGTTCAAACTTATTGAATCATTGATTCATTCACTCACTAACATCATGCATAATATCAGAGCAATAGAAATGGTGCCGAGTACAAATTGAAATATGTTGTGAATCCCGAGTTCCATGCGCAATACACGAAGAATAGAGCCCATTCGACAGAGGCAGATGTGTGGTGAGTGATTTGTGAGTTGCTTGCTGGCATTCGAAAAAGAAGCTCATGAAACAGAGAGACTTCTGTTGTGAGCGGCAAGGTCAGAGACTAGTCAGAGAAAGACTTGAATTTTAAAACTGAGAAGGTGGAGAGAAGGTCGCCACCAGCGTTTGGTCGTACAAATGTTATAGAGAAATTTTAGAACCAGAAACGGTGAGTCTGTTTCTTCGCCAAAAAATCCTATTTTATGCTGGCTTTGAATCCCTTGGTGGATCATCCATCATTAATTCAAGAAAGGTCATTCGAAAATCTTCGAGTGAAGATCCACAGTGAGCATGGAGTCCGCATTCTCACTTGACTGGTTGTCGTTTGCTGTTGCTGTGTTTCAACAAATTTGCCTGCTCATGTTGAACGCAATTGCATTTGAAATAACGCACAATAACGCAATTCCGATTGATGACATCCAGAAAGAAAGCAGGTAGAATATGTATGCCTGCGGGCAGCCAAACGGTGCACTCTCGTGTTGCTGGTTTGGGTTCATTAAGACTTTTCGTCCAGAATTATGAGAGACGGATGTGTTTTTCAAAATTCTCCACTTTTTCTGCGATGGACCCTGAATAAATCTTGGAAGGCAGAAAAAACGCTTTCAAATATTCTTGCAAAAATTGTTGCACACAAAAATAAAGGGTCCAAGACAATGACTCGATAGGCATCCCATTGAACACATTTTGTTCATGGCCAATAATAATTTTAGCATCATTATTGTTTTTTAGTGTTCATCATCACCATATTGCGTAGGGATATCATCACTGTAAAGAGTAGGTATCCTATCAACCTGGTCAAAGATGGATAGCATTCATGGTTGAACATAGAGGCGGAAGTGTAAATTCCAACTCCAATGTCAATAGATTTTGATCTCTTCGGATTGTGTTTGTACTTCTGAAGTTCGTGTATTTCATAGGCATTGAACTGCAACTGTTGAAGGATTCGCAACATCAACGATGCCACCAACGAAACAGCTTCTGCTGTCGCTGCTCCTTCGCCATCTCCACTGCCATCACGGCCAGCGCCTTCAATTACAGCAGTAGCATCAGCAGCCGAACTTGCACCGTCTGTATTTGGAGGTGCAAATGCAAAATCATAAAACAGACCAAACAGTAACCAAACAAAAACTAACAAGCACCACAATAAAGCAAATCCATTCAATCGTAGCATATCCCTGATACGTCAGATTTATCCGCTTCTTTTGGCACAGGCGCCTGAGAGATGAATGTGCCGAGTAAAAGTTCGAACAAAATAGAGAAAAAAGAACATTTTTCAATCTCTCGTAATCAACAGAGCGAGCGTCTTTCTTGGCATATCTCGTAACATCATACATGCTGCGGCAAGTTCCGATTCTCCGTGACGGAAACTTTCCGGAAAAGTGATGAATGGGAATACTGCATCGTTCTACAAGCAAGTGAGTTGGGCATAAACCTAAGGGGATAGGTACATCAGCTTTTTCCATTTCCTTGGCAAACATTACCGATCCGGAATCCTGTACTCTTGGCATGGTTTAGGTAAAATACTTTTTGGAGAATCGGTAGCTTGTTGAAAAATTTGTGGCGCCGCTGTCTCTAACGGTTCAAGCAGTTTGCTCGTCGTCAATAATTTTTATCAATGGATTCGAGAGAAGGATCCAGTGGAAAATTACTTCGGTGTTAATTTCACCCTGATGTGACAGGTTTTCTTGACTTTCATCGACAGCCCCCATCATACAATGCGATATATCCTATTTGAAAATCGAGCTTTTCACACCGACCTTTCCACCGAGGTCGTTTCCCACAGGACCGCCGATATGATTTGCTTCTGCGATGTGGCAATCATTGCCCAGTGTTGCAGACCATTATTTTGTGGGCAACAAAGAAGGTCGCACTATGCATATTACATCGCATCACTTGTGGTTATTTTAATTGTCGAAGTTATAAAAGTTCGAATTACATTTGGCAGTCGATTAAAAGGATCAATGGGCATTCATTTCGCATGCTCGTCTGGTAAGAAAGTCTAGAAGATATTGAAACAGCAGAAAATAATTGACACGCGTGACCACCCATGTCGGGTGCGCCAGTAAGTTCCTTCAGTTGATTTTTAGACCTACTTTTCGTAAACAGCTTGCTGTTATAGTGATATAAAATTCAGTGATATAAAAATTCCGTCGGCAGTGATATAAAATTCCGTCGGCAGTGATATAAAATTCCGTTGGCGCTGTAAAATACGCACTTGATATAGATTAACAGAAAGATGTAAAATAAACTTAACTTTTGTTTTTGTATCTTGTGGAATGTAGTCAGTCCAGCTCAAAAGCATGCCGATTTGCAAATTATTCACATTAAACTAAAACGGAAATGGTTTTATATTGTGTTCAGCACATTACATAATCTAAACTGATGGGTAATCGTCTCATATTCACAGGTGCGCTGAACAATATCTAATTTTTGACGTCTTAAAATTCCGCCGAATCTGGTCCCAGACGAAATAAGGGCTAGGAGGGTTTGGGTTAGTTTATGCAAGGTGTGTAAAAGAACGCCTTACTTATTAAAGAACGAAACGAACTTATTTTACACGCCTTGGTTTATGGTTTAGGGTAAGGTTAGGATATAGGGTTACGTTTAGGTTGCGGGTTATGTCAAGATTAGGTAATGGTTAGATTGGATTAAGTTCAGTTAGGTGTTTCAATCCGCGCCTTATCATACATCTGTTAGACCTTCCGAAAATTAGACGTCATGCTTGCTACCCGAATTCACTCATGCGAATTCGATCAGTTGGGGGTCTGAGTCTTCGTCACATTCATTTCATATGTGCGATTGAATTTGTTACGCGACGCGACACCACAACTCTTTGCCTGCGCGGCCGCTAGGTACTCTTGCGGCAAAAAGAACACCGATTCAAAGATAAATTTTTGACATTTCATGAGATCGTTCGCTAGATACGAATAGATGATCCACGATTTACCAACTCACCTGCTCCTGTCACTTTGTTGTTTGACATTCGCTGCGATACGCCGTATATTGCATCTGCAGTTGATGACGCCACAGTCAGGTCGTCTTGTTCGCCGTTTTCTTTGACGTCATCAGCTCCAGTGCCGATGGGGTCCTCATCTTGAAAATAATTGCTAATTTCAAGCAGTTTGACCAACATCAAACTCATCACTGTTCTTGAGATGAGATCTTTTACACTTCGTTGTTCGGTTAAACTGCAAAGATCGAACAGCTTTAGAAATTGAAGATCTTGTTCGTTCAATAAGTTGTGATTGCTGCTGCTTAGCATATCTCCGACGGAATTGTATTCTCTGTTGCTGTTGCTGATTTTTTCTTCTTAGTTCTTTCTCTCTGCGTTTGAAATCGTCGAAAGTCGATTGGCTGAATATTCTCAACGCGAGCAGGCACAGAGGGCTGATGCCGGTTCCTTGCAGAAGTCCCATGATGCCGCATTCGTGTTTGTGGTAGGAATTCGTAGCTGACTGCTGACACTCAACCGAACAGAACGCAACTCCACTGCAACTTGGACAAGGGAATGATGAAACAAGCCTAAAATGTACACAAATATGACGGATGACTGATGACCGATGACCGCGATGACGAATGAAAAAAGAACAATATTTGTAAACGGATTTAGCACTCGTAATCTAAGCTGGAGCATCAAACCGTCATTGAAGAAAACATCGAAGAAAACATAAATTCACATAATAAAAATTTTGATTTTGATTCGGAGTTTTATTTTTACTTTTTGTTTTTGTGATTTTTACTTTTTGTTGTTTATGAATCCGTTTGGATGAGATATCACAGCGCTGTGATGAAGGTGGGGTGAAATCTGGTCAAAACAGACCGGATTAAAAAAATCTCCATATGAAAGCTTGTGGCGAAAAAGAAGATTTAAATACAAGGTATACTGTCTTTTAATGTCGCAATTCGTGTCGAAACACGTTGACCTTTCTATCATTTTGGAATTATACCAAATGCAGTTTTTCTTAATCCCCATATGCGAATACACCGAATTGTTTAACACAGAATTACGAAGGATGGATCCCAGAAATTGCGTTAAAACCATTATCAGGTCACTGATAAGGTCAGGACTGGCTTCCCCTTAATTTCCAACCCAGATAAAGTCCCTTCCCAAATAAGTCCACTTCAATTTCAACATCAGATTAGCATATTCGTATTGGCATATTCTCTGTTATAAAGTGGATTTCACCGGTCTGGACAAAAAACTTCTATCATCACGTCAACTTTGTTGTAGAGTGGCGGCAGAATTAGTGTACTCATATGTGTAAAAAATTGTGAAAATTGAGAAATTATAGCTAAACTCCATGCCGCAGACTCCATGCCTTGCCAATGATGGCATTGGTGTCAATCTAAATCGTTTAGGTTTTGCTTCATGTTTGACGGATTTATAATGACTCTGCTCCAACGTATCGTTACGCCTGACTTACGTAGATCAATATTGTACCTACCTATACTTCCCTAAGGATTCTAACTGCATAAACACATCTAAGCTCAATGATCGTTTTGCCTGGATCAATGCCACTCTAATCGTGTAAACACTGTCATTATATTCACTGTTCCCATCCTCACTTATCTCAGGTCTCAGACGCCACAAAACTCGCCTTCTGTCCCTCTGTTGAAAAGATTCATGCTCCGTTTCTTTCTCTCCCCCTCTAGTATCACCTGCTTTTTGTGCATCTTTCGTAACATGGATGCTGGTACCCATGCATGTGTGAATCATTTATAACATCAGCCTATTTTAAAGAAATGCTGAGCTGCCTCGACCCCTGACCTTACCTTCTCAGGCAGTGCTGACAATGTGATCCAAATTTTTCAAATTTTAAGCAAGATGCGAAAGCGGATTCGCTAAGAACAACTTCTCCTGGTTCGATGCGATCACTGGCCAAAGCATAACGACCACATTCAGCTGAACAACTCAACAGGACTTTGCCGCTTGCGCCGGGGAGGTACTTGTTATTTTCCTGTTCAGGAAAAAGTGCTGCGTCGAAGTCAGGATTGCAGAATTGGCCAGTCATTTCACCTTTAGCTTCGTCTGCGTAAGAAGCACCAGTGCAAGACGAGTCATCGCTGCTGTTGACTGAAACAAAGAAAAAACAAACAAAAATAAAATTAAAGAGTCATTTCAAAGAAACACACATTTCGTCCCAACCGATTTTACTGATTTCCTCTGACGTGAGACCCTCTAACTTATTGAGATGCGAGTTACAGGTGTTTATTTGAGGTGGAGCAGAATTATTGAAAAACGAAGGCTGATCAAGAAAGACTGGGACTACTTTCCTTATTCTCTGTTATCGCCTCCATCATCGCTTTGAGCATGATCATTCTCGAGGTGCATCCTTTCTGAGTTGATACACTTGTCTCACTGCCTCCTCCATTATTGGAACACAAGTTGCAGTTCATTCTTCACCATTCTCTTCAAAATCGCCTCCATGGCCTCTAACTATTCAAAGTTCAACAGATATCTCGGTCTTCTCAGTTCATTTTTCATTGTGGGGAAGAGATAAAAGTCACATGAAGCCGCAGAATCAGAGTTTCGGGAGGGTGGGGCAAACATTCGATTCCCTATTCGGTCAAATCCAATTGCAAGTCATTTACAATGTGCGTACTGGCATTGTCATGATAAAGAACCCAATGGTTTGGGTGAAGCTGGGGTAGCTTTTTCCATATGCAATTGGTCCACTGTTGTCCTCAAAAGTTCAGGGGTGCACCCAATAATCATGTTTAAATGTTGAAGCAGATGTCACTCCTGGATCCTAACTCACAAAGGCTGCAGCAGCTTAATGTTGACCTCAGCGTCCACTGTTTTTGGCACACCTGCATCACTCTGTTCCAAAAATGATTTCCTGCCTTCCTTGAGGTCTTTAAGCCAGCAAATCACAGTCGATCAAGGCAGGACTTCATTCCCGTGAGCTTGTTAGAGGCTTGTTAGAGGCAAGGCTTATTCCGATGCTGCTTAGCTCAAATGGTATAACAAATTCAAAGCCGCACATTGCAAACTTACGTCTGAAGCTGGAGGAGAAAACATAAATAACCTATAAAATCGAACGACCCACAAAAAGTGGAATAATGATGTATACTGGCGGCGGAAAAAGATTACCCATACATGTGAAAAATTTCCATTCTTGAGATTTTTGCAAAAACTCCATGCTGTAGAAATAAAAGATCCTCTTTCATCACTGATGTCAAAATCTGACACCTCTAGAAAGCTCCGTTGCAATTTGGCGCTTAAATTTCTACCAAATGCATAAGAGTAAAAAGAAAGAAAAAAAAGTTTCGGAGGCAACAGTTAAATGGGAAAAACACATGTATGAGTAATCTTTTTCCGCCGCCACTATACACTAATAACATTTGGCAACAATGTATAGCAGAAGGGTATAGGTACTTCAGACTACCAAATGGGACAGCTCTGAAGATTGTGGGAGCTCAGCAATAAAACCAGTCCCAGTCTTTCTTGAACAGCCCTCGTAGATAGAGAGTGTTCCTGAGTGTCATATGAATCAAAGTTAATCCATGACGATTTATGACCCCCTTCCCCAGATATGGGCCACCAAAGGATCCAACATGCGAACCCCTTGAGGGCGGAGGGTGGACTTGATTTCGTCGTACGAATACAACCAAGCCCACGATTGGTTTTGAAATAAACCATCGCCTCAACTTGTTCTTTGTAAACATGTCCTTGTAATTAATTACAACTTGAACACCAACAACTCGAAACTTGAACATGTTCTTGAAAATGCAGCTCTCCGTTTCCTTAAAATTTATCTGCATTTCATGTGCCTTCAACTTGTCTCCAAAAAAAAGATTGATGGGAGGAAACTCTGTAAATATAGAATGTCAATCACAATAAATTACATTTTGTCGACATTTTTTCCTTTGCAGTTTTTTGGATCTGTGATGGAGGTTAACTGCTGCTCATTGCAAAGAAATCTGGGAAGAATTGACCGGAGAGAGGAGTTTCTTTTTTCATGTGTTGAAACGCATTGCTGTTTAACAGAGAAGAATGCCCGAATAAAGTTTTCTAGCTCTGCTTTAATATGTAGAAATTGTCTTCAAATACCCTTCTCTCTCCCTCGGATCTTGAA
>JASGXE010010469.1:0-13637 GCA_030068105.1 Sinentomon sp. SZTP_YWyxl | reverse complement strand
TCATTTTCATCAAGGTGGTTTTTGACAAAGGTGATACTTTGTGATACAGTCACACTTGTCAAAACGAAAATGGCCAGATATCGAAGAAAAAAAAGTATGAAAAACTGTCAGAGGCAACATGAGTGGGAAAAAATCATGCCTTGTGCGAGAACGCAATTCCGTAACCACTGCTGCAGTCCCAAATGTCACACCTAATCGGTTCCCTGACAGAAGGACCAATTTGGTGTCCCTGGAAATGATTCGATTTCCTTGTGAAACAGCCACAAGCTTCACACTTTCAGCCTGCCAGAAAGGTGATGAATTTGATGCCATGGGAGAGTCACTTGGTCATATTGTTCTGTACATTGTCACATTTGAATGTTTTGCCTTGAGAAAGAAAGATTCGATGCTGCCTCAGTCTACCTTGCAACTTACTCTCTGTCTGACAAGTGACTGTTTTGGTGATGCTTCAAGTCATTTGGGGACTGGAATTCCCCATCTGAATGGCGAGAGATTTGATAGCATTTCAAGTTCCGCATGCATGCCGCACTCTCTTCACACTTGTCACAAAAAACTTGGAAGAGTTGCAGCAGGTTTCAGTGCAAAAGTGATGATTTTTAGTTTTGGTTTTGGATCAAGGTTTTGGCTCAGTAAGCCTCGCACATTTTTCCAAAAATATTTTTCGCTTGAAGTCACGTTGGTGTTTTCAAATCTTTCTCAAGTTATATCCAATAGAATCAGTAAGTTAGGACCAGGGATGGGCAAGGTAGGGTACCTTAGAGGGGGTAAACAGGTCTGAGACGGGGGGTAGGGCACGCAAAGTGCAGGGGGTCTGGGGAGCTGTGCCCCCCAGCGGGGGTCCAGGGGGCAGCACCCCCGGCAGGGGGTTTGGGTGACAGCGTCCCCCAAAAGCTGAAGCTTTTTTGGTAAATTAGGGGTCTCCAGATGCCATTTTACGGCATTTCAAGTCCTATTTTCTAACCCTAGAGGTTCGGCAGTCGCAATAGATGGAGCAAGGAAAATCCTGTTGGACATTACTTTCTGGATTGAGTTTTTGTGTCATTTTACCATCATCAGCAAATCAAAACAAAGTACAAAAGAACAGAATGTTGCCATTTGTTATCCGTCTGTGATCTACCCGTCCGTGACCCTTGATGACTGTTAGTCCAACCTCTTAACACCAGATGAGCCACTATCTCACATTATCATTGCATTATAAATGTTGAGCCACCTCCACCAAAACAAAAAGTAAGACAAGAGAAAGATGGAGACAAGAGAAATACTGGACTTTGCATCAGTACATGCAGGGCACACACAGGACTTCGGCCAAGGGTACCCTCGGAAAAAGGCTAGGGGGTAACCTCGGAGAAGGCCAGGGGGTAACCCCCCCTATGCCCAACCCTGGTTAGGACACAGGTCACCCCTGACACTTATGAGTGGGAATGGCTTGAAAAGTGATCGAAACTACATATTCATGATGCCTAATAACAACTTGTCAGAACACTTGATGGAATTGCATGCATAGAAGTGAGGACATTGACATTCTGGGAGACAGAATTCCAAGACAGATATGGAACATCCGACAAAGTTGAAATTAATTGAAAGGCAGACAAACAAAACAACGGCAAGAAGCAAAGAAATTAATTTTTGATGAAATGGTTGCAGGAAAAGAAATAGAAAGATGACCAAACCGTTCTGACCTGCTGCATCTGATTGATCTGAGTGAAGAGCGAATGGTTTGATGCTGTTTCAGATATCTTGGATACTTTGAACTGAAGTCACACTTGTAACATTTAAAAGTCCTGTTTGAAGCGCAACACTGTTGATGCTCTCAGGTACCATGGACGAGCTGCACTGTGGTCGCATTTGAGAACATTCAAACTCACTGTCCAAAGAGTGACGATTTTCATGACGTTTCAAGCTGGCTGGGTATTTTGTGACGAAGTCGCACTTGTCACATTTAAATTGTTTGTATGAGATATGATCAATTTGATGCTGTCTCAGTTCGTCAGGACACATTGCTCTGTAGTTACACCTGTCACATTTAAATTGATTGTCCGAAGAGCAAATGACTTGATGGTGTTTCAGGCTCCTGGCGTATTTTGACCTGAAGTCACACTTGTCACATTTAAATGTCCCCTCCGAAGAGTGACACAGTTGATGCTGCCTCATGTCCCACGAACGCACTGCACTAAAATCACACTTGTCACATTGAAATGGCCTCTCTGAAGAGTGACTGCGTTGATGGCATTTGAAGCTTCTTGGGTATTTTGTAATGTAGTCGCACCTGTCACATTTAAATTGTTTGTCTGGGTGACAAATTTGATGCTGCCTAAATTTGTATAAAGACTTTGCTCTGTAGTCACACTTGTCACATTTAAGTCGACTGTCCAAAGAGTGATTGGTTTGATGCTTTTTCAAGTGGCTTTTGTACTTTGTGCTGAAATCACACTTGTCGCATTTGAATGGGCCGTCTGAAGAGTGGCAAATCTGATGCTTCATCAGGTTCCATGGATGCACTGCACTGAAATCACACTTGTCACACTTGAAGGGTCGCTCAGAAGAATGACGTACTTGGTGTCGACGAAAATTCCTGAAATTCTTTGTTGTGTAACCACACTTCTCACACTTTAATGGTACTTTGGAACTTGCATCTTTTTTCCTCTTTTTCCTCAAGCCAATAAATGATTCTGAAAAGAACAGACAGCATGATATATTACATATTGCAAGGCACCCTCAAAAGAATGAACACAAGAACTTTTGGACTCATTCTCTCATAAAGAAAAATGCTCCGGTGGTGTTCATTTCATAAGATACAGGCATCTGAAATCCATGATAAGGCAACAAAACTGGAATCCATCCCTGTGCTGCAGCCACTCATGGGTGGCATTTGATGATGAAAATGGAAAAATGCCATCACAAAAACAGTTATTGCTCTTTTTCATTCCAAAATTACAATTTCAGCCCTATCAACGCCAGCAAGAAATTCGGCATGATATCTCCATTGACAGGTAAGTTTGTCATTTACTTCTATATGGCAATTGAATTTGATTTGCGTTGCTGTGGCCCATTGTGACCTCGTCGTCAGAAGAGTCTATTCCGAGGCTGGAACCACAATGGGATGGTCCAAAAAGTTAGAAATTCTGTACAGTGGATTTCATTTTTGGTTTTACAATACGTGATTTGTCAAAACAATAAAAAAGAACAAGACACAGCAAAAAGAGCACTGGAGAATGAAAGATGGAAACTTGGAGGGTTGTTCAATTTGAGATAACTCTTATCAGGCAAGTTTGACAATATTTGACAACTGGTCAGAAGCAGAACTCAAGATCTGACTAGACGGCTGAAGTGAATGCAGATTCCATAAAAATGGGGAGGAGATCCTCAAACTCGTTTGTTAAGAGCGATGTCAAACAAAAAAGAAAATCAAGCAGCCGTTTCCACAGAGCCAAGAGGTGATAGTTATGCTTTGGTGCCAAAAAACGTCCACTCCACAAACATTTCCATCTCTGTCTCTTCGAGTAACAACTTGGGGTTTTCGGATTTTCATTGGCCTGATATCTCCCGGTACACAAAAAGAGGGGACATCTAAAAAGGATCGAAATTGCATTCACAGGGGATTATGCATCAACGTTTTTGGAGGAATGAAGTTTTAAGATGCATGACGCATCCAACAAAATTGGAAATAATTGAGTGAAGAAGGTGGACCCAACAAAACAACATGAAATTATGGAGAAATCCATTTTGAATGAAGACGAAATTGGTTGGAGAAAAAGAAATAGAACAGAAACCGAAATAGTCCTAACCTGCTGCAGATGTTGCATCTGATTTAAATAGCAGAGGATCGAATTTCGTTTCAGAGAAGCTTTTTTCATCTTCCATCTGAAAATTTCCTTCTTCAAATTCCAGGAGAGTATCACAAACATTCCAGCTGAAACCTCCTTGTGATGTGGCATTTTCTCCTTATCAGAGACCTGGTTCTACTTTTATATCCTGGTCACAGACAACATGAGTGACAGGATCACCAAATGAACACTCCTGGCCAATTGATGGAAGAAACAAATTTGAAAAGGTGGTCTCTTCTTCGTTTCGTTCTTCCGCTTGGAAATCGACATCCTCCACACATTCCTCTTTCAAAACAGGATCAATTGAGCACACGTCACTGATTTCGTGGACTGTCTTCTCTGACTCTGGCAAGGCTTTAGCATGAGACATCTCCTTTAGGAATATAACACTTGAAATGGTTATGGGTTTTTAGTGTAGATCTCTGAAATCCAATGGTGCAAGAGATCCACATTTTACAACATGATATAAAGTTGTCAACCAGACCAAATTCTGGTAACTTTTAACTTTCTAACTTTGATTGCCCCACTTCATATGGAGACATCGCATCCACCTGGAGTGATTGGGTGTGATGTTCATAATAAGTGGGTACGATGTTCATAACGAGTGGATGCGATGTACATAACGAGTGGGTGCGATGTTCATCGAGTAGGTACGATGTACATAATGAGTGGGTGCGATGCTCATAATGAGTAGGTGCGATGTTCATCGAGTGGGTACGATGTTCATAATGAGTGGATGCGATGTTCATAACGAGTGGGTGCGATGTTCAGCGAGTGGTTACGATCGCACAAATTAATGTTCAAGCCGCATTCTTTGAAAGCATTCCGTCATCACAGGAAGTTTACACGCTAAGGGCGGCACATGACGCTGCGCTCTGCAGAAGTGCTGAACTCGCGTGGTTTGAACTGGAGTGGCCGGCCGGCAAACGCACGTTTTGCCGCAACATCCAATACACCTCAAGCGTATTTGCTTGTGCCGTCATCGCCAGCCCTCCCTCCAGCTTCTGATTTCTGTCTGCGTCAGTTGGTCAGTTTCATCAGGCAAGTGCCCCACATCATCATCATGCATCCACGTTGATTCATCATTGGGCTTTCGCTGGAGCGAGAGAGAGGGGGAGAGAGAGGGAGGGAGGGAGAGCGGGAGAGAGAGAGAGTGGAGGGGAGAGAGAGCTTTTTTGTGTGTCCAACCTGAGTTGCAACGTGTGTCAAGGCAGCACCAACCCAGCTGGCCTGCCGGCCATTTTTTTTGGAGGAAGCGGTCCAACGCGTTATCATTTCAGACGCGTTTTTTGTGCCATGGGAGTCGAATAACGAGAACTTTTGTCACATTATGTTTTTCTGTTTCGTTTTTCCCCGTTGTATGTTTTCTCCTGGAGTTTTTCAAGTGTGTACCTTGCTGGGCTGGATGTCAAAAAGTTCCAGCTTTTTCCTCTTTTCCCACTTGCAGTTTCCGATTTTCCTTCTTCCTTTTCCAGATTTTTTCTCACGATGAATCCGTCCCTGTCTTTCTTGGCAGTCTCCACCGCAATTTTTCACAATCGCACTTTTCTACACTCAAGCATGCAACCCTCAAGTAGACTTTTCGCAGTCGTTTTGCCAGACCCCCCTCCGCAAGCCCGTGCTGTTGGCTCGCCCTGGGAGGAAATTTGGCCTATTGATAACCAATTGAACCCAAGCATATTGCATTTCAAGCATATTTTGGGGCGCTGCCCCCACACACCCCGCCAAGGACTCTGTCCTTGGGATTCCGCTGGGGCGGTACCCTAGACCACGATTACTGGGGACACCACCCCAAACCCCCCGTTTGGGCTACGTCGAAATCCTTCACCTCATTGGAAATGAAACTTGAGTTGGTCAGGAGCATCCACAGCAAAAATTGCAAAAAAGTACAAGATGATGAAAATGGGGGAATGGCTTACCGTTTATGGGTATAAGATAACTTTTTTCACATTATCCGTAGTATTGAGACCGTCTGTATGAACAGCACAGTTCTGCCAAACTGTTCTATATCATGCTGCAGGACCCCAAATTCCTTCTCCATGCATACACTAACCGTTATGAGTGTCTTCTGGGCGAAAAACGTCAATTTTCGAGGATAAAAACAGCACCTTTTTGTATTGCGGCCAAAAAATCATTTTTGCCGTATTTTTTTTGGCCGCAAGGGGGGGGCGGTCTCCCCCCCCCCGCCCCCCCCCCTGTATCCGCCTCTGCGTCCAGCCAAAAACACCCACGCGGCCACGCACCTCCTCGCGCGGCCAAAAAACACCCGCACACGCTCACCCCCAGTCGAAAACACCCACTGACACCCAGGACACAGCCAAAAACATCCACAGTCACCCACGAACAGTCAAAAGACCCACACACAAAAGACACACCCAACAGCGAAACAAGACGCCCTGCACCTTCCATCTCACTCTTGACCAGGCTGGTGTGCGCCAGCCGGCGCCCGACCCCCGTCCTCCTGCACCGCGCATATCGCTGGGAACTGTGGGAAAGCCGAGAAAAAAGCATTTTGAAACATTTTTGTCGACAACCATGAGAAACCATATCCTGGGTCGGGATGTATGGGTAAATAAATTTACAAGGGGGGACACAATTGCACGATCGCAGAGAAAGATTTTCAGAAAGAGCTGTGCTCTTGGCCGTGCAGGTCAGGTTAGTTGAGATAAAAAAAAGGCCAACATTGGATTTTTTCCAAAATTTAAATCATAATCAAGTACAGCTTTTTTCTGAAAATGTTTCCCTGTTGCCGTGCAATTGTGTCCTCCCGTTATAAACGACATAACCCCAGCTTTTTTCTGAAAATGTTTCCCTGCGAGCGTACAATTGTGTCCCCCTTATAAATGACATAACCCGTATGAATAGAACAAGTCCTGTGGGTGTTCCCCCGCCCGTACTCTGCAGTGTCTACCTTCTACTTCTGTTGTGTGTGTTTCAGGGGAGAGAGGTGATGGAAGAATAGGTATATAGAGATACAAGAAAAGTGGGAAAGGTGAGGGGAGAGAAGCGAGGGATGAAGGGTGGAAAGATAATGGGATGCAGGGAGGATGAGGGAGGGAGATTAATGGGAGAATGGAAGAGAGTGAGGGCGGTTGGAAAGGGAGAGGGAAGGAGAGAAAATTTGAGGTCGGGAGGACGAGAAAATGGGAGGTGGAGAAGGAAAGAAAAGGGAGAGAGAAACAGACAGAAGGAGAGCTGTGGTGAGAAGGGAATAAGCAAAGCAGAGGGAGGTTAGAGTTGGAAGAGAGAGATGGATTGATGTGAAGAAGGGGAATACGAACGGGAGAGAGGGGGTGAGAAAGAGCGTCAGAGGCAGTGAGATTGGCAGGACAGAGGGAGGGTCGCAGAGAGGTGGGAGAGACAGTGGAAGGGAGAGGCAGACGGGTAAGGTAACCGAACGGATGGATGGAAGGGCGGGAGGGAAGCCGAGACAGAGAGGCGGGAGAGAGGAGCGTAAAGTTAGAGAATGAGGGGAAGAAAAGTGAGCCATGGGGGTGGGAGAAAAGTGAAAGACATGGTAGAGGGAGATAAGCAGTATGGGGTGATGGAGAGGAGACATGGAGAGATATATGGGGATAGGTAGTGAGAATGCACGAAGCTGGACGATTTTCGTCCAAGAAATGGGAATCCAATCCAAGAAACGAACCACAAATGAAAAAGAATCAGGAGTCCACAAAACCAGTTAAGCCGTGAGTTTGCGGGGATGTCAAAACAACAAAAACACAGCTACAGGAGCAAGCCAGAAACTCGGATGAAACCAGGAGTGCGTGTGAAAATGGCGAACCACGACTTCCAGGCCGGTGCACAAGGCACATCTGACAGACAAGGAAGTGGCCGCGAAGCGGCCAGAGCGGCCGAAGGCCGCTCTTCGGGGCGCAGCCCCGACCGGGATTGACGGCCGAATGCCGCAGGGGCGAAGCCCCTAGTGCTCATAATAAGTGGGTGCGATGTTCATAATGAATGGCCGCGATGCTCTTGGTGTTCAAATGACCAATCACAATTCATAGCATCAAGTTCACGCCATTGAATATCCAAAGACACACGGGTACTTTGTGCCATGTGCCCTCACGAACGTGTTCAAAACAAGAACATCCGTACGAGAACGAGTTCCACACTTAAGCTTTTAAAGTCATTATTGGTTTCCAAACATCACTTCGTTCCAGGACAAGTGAAACCTATAAGACCCAAGCCGTGCCGTCAAGATTCTCGTTTGATTGTGTTTCTGAAAGTTTAAGAAAAGTTAGAAAAATAATTACAAGTTTGAAACCACCTTAAACAGTTGATTTGGTAACTGAAACTGAGCGATTTAAATATTGATCCTCAAAATCAATCATTGGATCAAAACTGCAGATTTTATAATAGATCTGACAAATCTATTTCTGACAAATCTATTGGCACACCAACAGTTTGTCAGAAAACTGGTGGTCTCACTACCTATCTATGCCCTTCTGCAATACGCAGACCCTTTCCTCCAAAATTTGTTTTCTTGACAATATTGGTGACAGCATCGTCACAAGTGCAAGATTCATATGAAGTAGTGAGCTGTGAAAAAAATGATTCACAGTCTCCATCTTCACAGTTTGAAAATGACGCACAGTCTCCATCTGCACGGTTTAAAAATGATGCACAGTCTCCATCTGCACGGTTTAAAATGATATAGTCTCGGTTTGCACGGTTTAAAAATGATGCAGTCTCCTTCTGCACAGTTAAAAAATGATGCACAGTCTCCATGTGCACGGTCTAAAAATGATGCACAGTCTCCTCTGCACAGTTTAAAAATGGTGCACAGTCTCCGTCTGCACAGTATAAAAATCAATCACAGTCTCCGTCTGCAGTTTAAAAATGATGCACAGTCTCAATCTGCACAGTGTAAAAATGATGCACAGTCTCCGTCGGCACTGTTTAAAAATGATGCACAGTCTCCGTCTGCTGGCAAAGTAGGGTCTGCAATGAACTTTTGTATGTTTTTGTTGTGGACTGGGAAAAAGAGACCATCTACCCCATTGGAAACAATCCTAAAATCACTCTTCTTTGTCGCAGATAGATTTGGTGAAAAATAACTCAACAATCATTTTCCAATCGTGAAAGGACCGGTTTAAAATAACGACTCGTTTCGCTTCTTTTTTTTTTTTTTTTTTTTTGAAAAATAAAAGTGAAACACTTTTTGAAAGACTCACTCGAATTTAAAGATGGGCTATGTCAGGAACGAAACTTGAAAGAGACAAATGAGACAATCGACTTTGGCGAAAGGCAAACTTTGCACAGGTATAGATAAATTCAAGAGAACATAGAATGCCGAGTGGTTTTGAGAATGGACAAGAAGACACAAAATGAAAATAAACAGCAGAAACACGCGAAAAAGGTTCCACAAATCGACAATGATTTTCAGTTCCCATGCAAAAAGTCTGGTCAATTCCATATTCTCTTTTGTACCAAATGGCTCAATGTTCAATTCTTCGAGGAAATTCCTGTACCAGTCCTCTACTGTCCCCTTCAAAATTGAGAAATCATGTAGAAACGTTTAGCAATCATAATCTGTCAAAATACCAAAAAAAAAGCAACAGCACGAAGAACAGGGTCATGGCTTTTTCACTGATCACTGATCAGGGAACAGTGAAAAACATTCTGATTAACAACGCATGTGTTCGCGGTGTGGTCCACCCCGCGAACAGGCTGGAATTTCATTGTGTCCATCTCCAGTGTTGTCAAACTGCTTAGCACAAATAGCACAAAGAATTACGAATGACTGACCAGGGAAGTAACCATCCAAGCTCAGAGCCTGTTCTTACTTGGAAACAGTGTCCTTTATCACTGCACCACCACAGCAGAAACAAGTGTCCACTGCACTGCAAAGCACACTGCCTGATTAAATAATCCCAGCTGGAAAATTGTTTGTATTTTCCAGCTCAGTTTCATTTTTGTGCTGGCCAACTTGGTGTCATCCATGAACCGTGTGAGCATGAAATACAATTCTTCATTCATCGGATTTTAAAGCTGTATCACAGTTCCGAAAGCATCTGTTACTGCCAAAAACAGTGAGACCTATGAAACCCATGCAATGGAGCTTCAAGTTTGCTTGTATTCCAGAACATTTTCAAGCTGTTAACATTTAATTTGACCACCTCAACACTCAAAAGCAACTACAGGACCAAAACTGCTGATTCCGCTGAATTTTGAACAACTGAAGATTCAGCAGAAATGTAATTGGCTTTCTGCCAATATCTGAGCCAGATTGCATATGGAAGATACAATGTTCCCAAATGATCACATGACAGAGTGATCAGAGCTTCGCTGTATGTGGACGATTCGCCCGAACTCCTTTTGATCAACCAACAAATAACAACTGACAGTCATGTTCAAAGTCAATTGTCACCCACTGAGGGAAGACCTGAAGGTACGCTATAACAACTGTGCAACATCTCTGAAAAAATTTATTCGTGATGCAAAAACGAAGGATTTTGGCGATGAAATGCTGAAGGCGGGAAATGATGGGAGATTAAAATGGAAGGTTATTAACACAACATTAAATAGGTGTCCTTTGCCTATGCCAATTGTTCAAATAGATGATCCAACAAAAAATGGACATGCTCTAACAGATATTGAGGCTGCGAATACGTTCAATCAATTTTTCATCACTGTTGGCAGCAAAATAGCAGCAGACTTAGAGAAACCAACCATTGATCATGTATCATTGGTGGACCAAGTGGTAGATACATGTTTCTTTTATCCTGCATCAGAATCCGAAGTCCTTCGAAACATTAACTCATTGAAAAATAAACGGTCGTCTGGTTTAGATGGAGTTAGTAATATGATTCTAAAGAGATCTGCCATGAATGTTGCTGTATCCTTACCCCTGTGCTTTATTGCTAATCTTATGTTCAGAGATTGTGTTTTTCCTTATTGTTTAAAGATTGCTAAGGTGTTTCCTGTTTTTAAAAATGGTGATCACAGTTTTTGCAGTAATTATCGTCCCATTTCACTTCTACCTGCATTGAGCAAGGTTCTTGAAAAATTGATATTAAGGAGAATGACCCAATATTTGGAAAACAAAAATGTAATTTTTCATAACCAGTTTGGTTTCCAGACGGGAAAGTCAACTTCCATGGCAATAGAAAAACTCAGCAATAACATAGCAATGGAAATGAGTAATGGTGGTTTCACAGTTGCAGTCTTCTTAGACCTGCAAAAAGCCTTCGATACTGTAGATCATGGAATTTTACTGGCAAAAATGGAGCGATACGACTTTCGTGGCCAATGTATGAAACTACTGACTAGTTATCTCACAAATAGGAAACAAGTGGTGTATCTAAATGAGTGTATGTCCGAGTTGGGTGATGTAATTTGTGGGGTTCCACAAGGTAGCATTTTGGGTCCTCTTCTTTTTTTGCTGTATGTTAACGATCTACATCGGTGTCTAAATCGCGGTACTTCATCCTTGTTATTTGCGGATGACACCGTGATTTACAGAGGAGGGGCAGACTTGACTCAACTCTATGATAACCTAAATGAGAATCTGAGATCACTCTATTATTGGCTTTGTGCTAATAAACTGTCTCTAAAACAAAGTATGTCGTTTTCAGGGACAGAAGAAAACAAATTACTTTGGATGCTGAGCAAATAATTGAGTGTGTTTCAACGATAACATATCTGGGTTGTTGCCTTGATGAACATTACACTTGGAGACTGCATGTTTCGAACCTCCTCAAGAAGATTTCGATGTACGTTGGATTGTTGTATAAGTTAAGTTTTTGCCGTCAAATGCCCCACTAATGTATTGCTATGCTTTTATATATCCTCATCTAACATACTGCTTAGAGTCATGGGGTGCTGTTATAACAGAATCACTTGCCAATTCAATTCTCGTGTTGCAAAAAAAATCTGTCAGAATAATTACCTATTCACCATGGAGCACACTGCCAAGATTTTTGACGCCTTGCCAGTGCGAACCTTCAAATCGCTGGCAGCTTACAAATTGGGGATCTTCATGTTCACAGCTTTGAACGTCCGAGGAAGCTCCCAGATCTTCCATAATTGGTTTCTAAGGAACGAGAACAATATACGGGCAGGGACAAACTCTAATCTCTTGCTTCCTTCTGTGAGAACCAATCTTGCCCTTCGAAGTGTAAACTGGCGGCGGAAAAAGATTACCCATACATGTGAAAAATTTCCATTCTTGAGATTTTAGCAAAAACTCCATGCTGTAGAAATAAAAGATCCTCTTTCATCACTGATATTAAAATCTGACACCTCTAGAAAGCTCCGTTGCAATTTGGCGCTTTAATTTCCACCAAATGCATAAGAGTAAAAAGAAAGAAAAAAAAGTTTCGGAGGCAACAGTTAAATGGGAAAAACACATGTATGAGTAATCTTTTTCCGCCGCCACTATACAGAATTCTGGGGTTTCTCTTTGCCGTCTTTGGAACAGACTACCGGGTGTGGTAAGATGTGCAGAAACACGACGTGTTTTCACAGCACTGTTTATTACGTGGTTGGATGGCAAGAATCTTGGAAGTATATGAACTTGTTTCAGCCCATTCTTATTTTATTTTTGCCGTTTTCTTTCTCTTTTTTTCTCTCAGCTAATAAAATGACTCTGCCATGTTTTTTTTTTATTTTTTTTTCTGCTTCGTTTCACCAAAATCAATTGTATCTTCAAATTTCTGTACATTGCAAAAGGGATGCCACTACGGAATATTCGCGGCATCTCTTCAAGACTCTGTTTTTGTTAAATCGTTGTTCTAAGATTTCAAATAAATGGAATTTCAATTCAAATAAAGGTGAATTTCAATTCAATTCACAAGTGTGCACTTTTTACAGAGCAAATAACAAACATGAGCATGGCTATAGCTTTCCATCAGGGTGAACACCCATCAGGAAAAAAAACACAAAATGAGCATAATTATTCACTCGCACTGTCGCACACTGGATTTCTACAATCACTGACACACCAAAGAAAAATTCCCGTCCTTCATCCATAAGAACCGGCCATTTTTTTAGAGCTCTAGGAGTCAAGGTAAAGTTTGATTGTGTATCAAAACTTCTTGATTTGCAGTCCTGAAGCAGTTGATTAGGCAATTGAAACTGAGTGATGGAAACGTCGATCCTCAAAATCAATCATTGGATCGAAACTGCTGATTCCATTGAATTTTGGACGACTGAAGATTTGGCAGAAATCAGGTCGGCTTTCAGCCTTTCGGCGCTCTCGCGAACAAAGCAGGTAATTTCATTCCGATAGTTCATAATTTATTCCGATCTATCTGCTGTTGGCTAAAACGGCTTCTGGAGACCGGCGAAAAAAATGTGCAAAAACATGTTGTTTTCCACCGAAAGGCAAAAATTGGTCGCTCTCCCCTTCCCACCCCAATCCAACCCTGGGTCTGGTCCAAAACTCAGAGGAATTCCAATTGGCAGTTTGGAGGACAGAGAGAGGTGTTGGAGAACAGAGAGAGGTGTTGGAGGACAGAGAGAGGTGCAGGAGATTTTGCAACTTTCGTCAGTTTTGGCCAATTTTTGGCTACTATTTCGGTCTGACGTACCTGTGAGCACGTAGCCAGGAAGGATCTGCCATATGCATTCAAATTTTTAAGTTTAAAAAAGAGCGGACACCACTGGCAGTGCAAAAATCCAGATGTGATCTGAAGAAAGTGAACTTTGTCAGGTGCCTTGGCCACAGGTTCATCAGTCTCCGATCGTAGTGGGAAATCCATCCCTCCATGAAGGGGAGGGCACCACACCTCCAGAACCTGAGTCTGGTGCAGAGCCCAAGTGGGATCCCAAGGTCCAGACCAGAGCACCTCAGAAACGGTTGGAGGC
>JASGXE010010468.1:0-14785 GCA_030068105.1 Sinentomon sp. SZTP_YWyxl | reverse complement strand
CGCCACCAATCAGTGCTGGCCATCACTATCCGCCATTCACTCCCATTGTCCTTTCCTCTTTTCTTCCATCTCCTATTTCAAAAATGAATGACGTCACATGGTTTCATGCGACGGCTTTATCAATAGGAAGCACTGATCCTTTGGCTCACTTTTGTAAGATAATTGCCCATGTGAGTGATTGGGCAAGGTCGTTTCTTGTAAGCCAAAAATGGGATTGGTGGGGTTCACTAAAAATGTGGAACAGCTTTGGCAAATTTCTTCATTTTGAATAAATTTTCGTGTTGGTAACCCCCAAAAGGTGGGTTTTCACTCGCACTTTGCTGTAATGATGTGAAAAACATTATCCTATGCAACAGAGCCCAATGAAGGAGCCAGTCCAGTGATCATACAAGGGCTTAGATTTCAGGATAAAAAGGCTTTGGACTGAAGAGACACCATGCTGCTTAGAAAAAAGGCAATGCTATTTTGCCAGATGGAGCATCCCTGGACAAACTTTCTGCTAAATAGCGGGAATATAGAAAATCATTTTTTGGCATGCCAAAAAATGATCAATTTCCTTACCAGTATGCCATTTATTCACCATTTATTACCTGACGTGCTTTTGGCTCGCTCTGGTGGAAATTTGGAACTTGAACATGAATATTGCGCCAAAACTGAACCCCATACTTCAAAATATCAGCTTTTTGGGTCTATGCCATCGGACCATCCATCAGGGACTCTACCCCTGGATATCATCTGCTCCTGGCTCCACCTGTACCCCATCATTGTGGACTCCACTGACCCAGTCGGGTCTCTTGAACGCGAATATTTCGCCCAAACCACTCCAAATTTCGTAATACCAGCTTCTGGGGGACTAGACTCCCACCAGGGGCTTTGTCCTTAACCTTCTGCCACCGGCAGAAAATGCGCAAATGACGGGAGGTGACAATGATCAGTTTTTGTCCCTGGCCCAAAAACCGAAATTTTTGGTCGAAATTGACGATTTTTTTTATTTCGAAAAATGTTACTTTGACATTTGATCTGTCGCCCTGTTGAAAAAAAAACAGAAATTCTCATCCAAAGCACTAAAATTTTGAATTTGAAAATACCATTGCATTTTTCTAAATTTCACTCACCAGAATGATTTCGATTTTGTCGTTTCTCTTCCGGTAAACTCATTCCTTCTTCTGGTTCGATGGTGATCCCAATATGTACAAGTGGTCCAATATGTACAGGGAGTTGCCAATCTTAAATTGATTCAAGATTGGCAACCGTGCGAAAGACTGAAGCAGTCTTTGTTCACGCAAAGTCACTTTCCATCTCAAAAGATCCAAAAATATGAGAAACGGTTAAAAAAAGAAGGTACATTTCCATGTTGCCAAAAGCAATTTTCGTTGTGGCAAATTGTGGCAACACCCGTTAGCCTTTCGATCGAAGGCAGACTTTTTAAACATCATTCCCATCACTTCAAAAATCCCCGTACGGGAGGCGATAATTTCCACCCTGAACGGACGAAAACTCTTGTATCACAATGTTCAATCATCAGACACCAAATGCGACATCGCGGCCGAAAGAGGAGGAAAGCCAATTTAATTCCCGTTCGAGCAACACCACACACATCCCAATTGGATCAGAAACACTGAGTCAGCGTCATTTCAAACCCGCACAACAAATGAAAAAGTATCCAACTTTGAACGCCATATCAAAAAACGCCAAAAGATTGAAATGCCTAAGAAAACAAAAAATTGGCAAAATTTTGAAAAATTGTCAGCAAGATTTTCGCCAACTGAGAAAACCCCCGCAAACATTTTCCCAATTTGCTAGATTGAATGCAAAAAAAAACAAGGGATTTTGGAATTTAATTTTTGGGTGAGTATCCTCGTCCCGGTAACCCGAAAGCTTCCGGCGGTTTTTTGGGGAAAATCTGAGTATTCTGCCCGGGGGGGAAAGGTTAAGATCCCTGCTCTGGGCTGCACCCAGGTCCCCGTTGCTGGGGAGTCTTTCGCCCAGACCCCGACTGGGTCGGTGTCCAGCTCTATCCCTGAAGAACGCTCACATGCAAAAACCTGAAATGATTCTCCGATCGGTGACCTTGGCTTGAAAAAAAATGCTGACCACGGAGTGTCCATGTGAGTTCATTCACTCTTTTTGCTGTTTCAGTCCCACCTTGTGGCCATTCTGATCTTGGGAGTGCAGTCAATTTCTCTGATTTTGGCCTTTTTTCCAATTCCAGGCCTTGTTCAAGTGCAGCAAATACCTTCTGTACATAATAAAAAATTCAATAATTGTCAACATCTATTTGTGAATTTATTTTGCACTCAACCAGATTCTCAGAGGGGCAGCTCACCATGTCTACGCCGACAACAGCACCACATTCAACGACGTTGTGAATGGAGCCTGTTTGGAAACCGACCAATACTTCGAGCTGTCATCAGCTCGGAAAGAGTCTGCGGAGCCATTATTCCGTGGAAGTGGGTTTGAGGTGGTGAGGCATGGAGAGGTGGGATCCGATCGGAGCAGCATTTGGGAGAGGATAGCACGCAGTATGAAGATCGAGGAGGATGAGGAGAGGCCTGTGGAGGGTGGTGAGGGTGCAGCTCCTTCGGGGGCAGGGGACGGAACAAGCGATGGGAGCAAATAACTGCTCTCTCTCTAAGTCTCTCATCTGGACGTACCATCCTAAACTGCTTTTTCTAGAATCCTCTGTTAATTGACTTGTGAAGCTGTTTTTAGCCATAAGAGCTATGTTTTAACCGAAATCTCATCTGATGTTAGGTGCTACATTTGAACTGGTATTATTTTAATCAAATTGATAAAATTTCAATCAAATTGACAATGACATTTTAGCTAATTTGTTTGCTTTGAGTAAAAACATTTTGAGCTCAGATGAAATGAATTATGTTCTCATCAAACAGGAAAGCCCAACATTATTCTTTGGCGAAAGCCGATGGATTTTTGTTGCCTCTTTTCCGGAAAGCAAAGCAAGGTCGAGTCCCCCGATTTCTAAAACGCAAATAATTCGATCTGCGGATTTGTTCCATTTGAAATACATTGGAAAATCAAGATTTTGTGTTTTAGAAATCGGCCGAGTATGGTTCTGTGAAGAAAGCCCGAAATGCATATAGCGAATAAAGCCAAGCAACATTGGGCTTCCCTGTAGAGAACGGAATGTGGAATGGTTTTACTTTTATGGAACATGTGATGTTGAATGAACTGTTATGGAATGTTGAATGGAATTGTTGGTAATGTTCATTTCATTAGTTTATCCTCCTTTTTACAATTTTTAATTTCTTTTATGAGCACCTTCCATTCCATTGCAAGATATGTGCGTGCGTTAGAGGTGAACAGCGAATGTGAATTGACGTTTCACCAAGTATTGTTTCCGTCTGAGGGCCCAAAATGGCAAGGGGGCACTGGCAAAGGTCCAATCTGGTTCCCATGTCAAAAGTGTCATCCAATACAAAGATTGTTGCCAAAGTGCCCTCCCTTTGCTAAGGTGTCCCCGACTTGCTAAAGTGTTCCCGTCTTTGCACAGACTACACTTCGAACACTATGGCCCTGTGGATAATTGTGTATTGTGATTTTTTTTACGTTGAAATGGACTCTTTGGGAAGCATTACCTATTCCACTTCAAAACTCAACAGCAGCCAATTCAACAGAAGGATGAATCTTTCAATGCAACAATGGAAAAGGAATAAGCGTTGTGCATAGAAATTAAATTTTCTCAACACAAATCTGACAATTAAATTGGCTTGCTGAGTTGAACCTGAGGGTGAGTGATGATTGGTAATGAGGTCGTAATTCTCATAACTTTGTTCAACAGGCAGACCAGGCTGATTCAAGGATTGAGCTTTTTCGAGTCTTTCTATGAAAAAATCAAAACTCGAAAATTGTATTTGCAGGTTTATGTGCATCATAATTGAATTGATCAACAGGCAACAGCAATAAAAAAGTATCAAATAACAGTGGTGAAATGCTCAAATTGAAAATTGCGAAATTGAAAAGGTTGCATTTAAGCACATTCCATGGGAAACCAGCACTGAAAACTGTTCAACATTCCAACTGAGGGTTCAAGCTAAGTCATGTCCACACCTTGATACCTGACAAAGCCCCATCTCTGCGCTTGATCTAATAGGTGCCAGGAATTGCAGGTTCGTCTTGCCACCACCATCGGTAGAGCAATCTGAAAATGGTGAAAAGGAATTGTCACCGCCAAAACGAAATCAGCCATTTCAACCATCTTTTGTGATTTCTTTATCATTTCAGTCAATTGAAAGGCAATTCTGGCAATTTTGAATGGGCGATTTTCCACGAAATGTGAAAATTTCCACGAAATTCATTGATTTCTACGAAATATCTCCTTTTTTCACGATATACATACCAAAACATTATCCATTTTCTTTTTTATTCCGACAATCAAAAAATTCGACTTGCAAAGAACTTGATCGTTGGCCTTCTCGTTTTGCATGCTGGCGGGATTCCAAACCTTATCCTACCAAATTTCTGACCAATCACAGGTCCATCACCTGAAAATTGCATTTTTTCTGACCAATCACACAAGTCCATCACCTGAATCTCAAATTTTCTAACCAATCACACAAGACCATCACCTGAATCTTGCAATTTTCTGACCAATCACACAATTCCAACATCTGTATCTTGCAAGTTTCTAACTAATCACACAAGTCCATCACCTGAATTGATTTTTCTGATCCAATCATGCTTGTCCCTTGCAATTTTCTGACCAATCACGCTAGTTCATCACCTGAATCTTGTATGAAACTAATTCAACAGCTTGTTGTCCTCCCTCAACATGCTGCCCTGGTGCAGAAATTTTTGCAATGAGTGAAAATCAAACCCACCACCAAGTATTCGTAGATGTGGATTTGCATGAGCAGCATTCCATGGAAAAAGCAGCATCAAAAACTTATGAACATTCGAACTGAGGGGTTCAGCAAATGTGTAGTTTCCCAACAGGGGGATTATCTTTTTTTTCTGCGCTTGATCTAATAGGTGCCAGGAATTGCAGGTTCGTCTTGCCACCACCATCGAGCTCCCTCACATGTGGCAACTCAACTGATGAAGTGTGAGGGGGACAGACAGAAAAGGATGCTGTGATTTCTAGAAATTGGATCAACCATACCACTTACTTTTATTGTTAGACTAGTCATGCAATATTTGCCTTCAACACGTGTTCTTAGACCTCACACTTTTCTTTGTCCCACTTTCACGTTTGACCTCCTGGCCCTTGTTAACTCCCGTCTGGGACCACCTCCTTGCGGAATGTAAAAACTGAAAAGTATTGATTCTTGATGTTTGAAGTTACTTTTGTGTATTGACAGGATTCCTACAATCAGGAAAGTCAGGGAATCGCATCGAAAGTCAGGGAATTGTTAAAAAATAATTGTATTATGTATTTGTGTTTTTTCAAATATTTAAAAATATGTTCAAAAATATGGGTATAATTGGGAAGTGACTAAAACGCTGAACCTGCTTGTCCTGCTGGCAATGGCCAGGATAGGGAAGGTCAGGGTTAGGTGAGGTTAGTTTAGGTTTGGATAATCTAATCTAACAATTCCCTAACCTATTTAACAAGCAGGACAAGCAGGTTTCCAGCAGGACAAGCAGGTTCAGCGTTTTTGTCGCACCCATTTATACTGTTCACAATGAAAGTTAGGGAAAATCAGGGATCATAAAGGATCCCCGTGAGCCTCAAAATGATCGAGAAACGAAATTTTGAGCACCAAAATGAACTCTCAAATTTCAAAATTTCTTCAGATTCTGGGGGACTCCATCAGTGAGACCCCGCGCAAGAGAACCTGCCCATTGGAACCTCGCTGGGGCTGTGACCCAGGCGGCAGCTTTTGACATTTAAAAATGACACCAGGCGGCAGCTTTTGACATTTAAAAATGACACTTTGTTTTGGTTGGGCATGTAATGGATCAGCAAAGGTCGGCAAAAGTCAGGGAAATGATACAGTGGCGTAGGCAGGATTTTGGCAAGGGGGCGGAGCGAAAAACAGTCGCATAATTTTGGCCGCGAAGCGGGCATCAGGATTCGCGGGGGGGGGGGAGGTCTGGGGACATATGCCCCCCAGCAGGGGTCCAGGGGGCAGAGCCCCTCGCAGGGGGTTTGGGGGACGGAGTTCCCCAAAAGCTGAAGCCCTTTTGACAAAAATGTCTCCCTGAGACGCCTCAAAAACCATGTTTTGCCAGTTTACACCACGGTTTCGTTGCTTTCACTTGCAGGCAAAACAAGAAACAAAAACGTTTCTGAAGGAAATCACGCCTTATAGGAAGGAGAACAAATTTCTCTTCCATGAGTAATATTAAATGTTAACATTCTACTTGTGCTGGCGGCAGAATTAATGTGCGCAAATATGTAAAAACTGCAGTTTGTTCGGATTTTTGTAAAAAATGGAAAAAAAAAGGTTTCGGCATCAACAGTTAGGAATGGGAAAAAGTGCACATGTGTGGGGACAATAATTCCGCCGCTACTGTACAGCGGCGAGAAAATTAATTGTACCACATATGGTCTCTTTTCTCTCTCGAATTTTCGGGGAAACCTCGATTTTGGTAATCCATCACCGATTTGATGCATATTTTTGTGGAACAAAATCCAATTTCTTGAATCTGAAATCAACACAACTCTCCCAGTTTTCTTCGAAAGATCGAAAAACTGGCATGTACTTATGGAACGAGTAATTTTCTCGCCACTGTACATTCATGCAATGTTTGGTTGTTTTTGTTTCTTTCTTTTGACATTTCTGCGAAAATAAGTTTTTTTAAAAATAAATTTTTTGCAAAAAAATTAATTTTTAAAAAATTAATTTTTAAAAAATTAATTTCCCTACGCCACTGAAATGAAATTGCAAAAAGTTGTGGGAACCCTGGTTGAGAATATCTTTGTGTGTTGAGAATGTATTCTTTGTGTGTCGTAGAATATCTTTACCTGCACTGTAAAAAAATTTGCGGCAAACTACCACACTAAATTGGTGGCAATTTTCGCGAAAATAATGCCACCAAATGATGAGAGATTTCAAGGAATCACAGCTAGATTTGTAGCAATTACCCAGTGTGCTTGACAACCAAAGAAGTAACTCATATCACAATGTAGCCCATACAATTTAAAATTGTGTGTTTAAAATTTTGAATTGTGTGGGCTACGCGGTGATACCAGCACCACTTCTCTTTGCGGGGCATGCGTACCACCTAAAAATTACCTCCGGTGGAGTGGCTGTAAATGAAGCGTAACACTGCTTTCAAGTTCACAATAATTTCATCCCTGTTGACGCCTGTCACCATTTGGTGGCAATGAACAATTTTTACGTGATACAATTTTGCCAGTTTGGTGATAGCATTGCAACTAAATTTTTGGGTTAAGTCATTTTATTCGGGGGGACACAATTGCATTGCAGCAGGGAAACATTTGCAGAAAACAGCAGTACCCTTAGCCGTGCAATTGTGTCCCCCTTTGGCACCAGCATACGGCACAGGGTGTGCCTTATTTCTCTGGAGGGTGGGTAGTCGGTTGGGACAGGTTAGGCGCTTTGGATAGGTTAAGTTGGGTTTGTGTTCGGTTAGGTCGTTAGGTTTGGGTAGGTTAGGTAAGGTTAGATCAGGTTAGGGTTGTCTCTGCAGTGAACCCTAACTTAAAACAACCAAATGAGCCTTTACTTTAAACAACGTGGACCAAATCAAATCCAATCTGACCAAACCTAACCTGATCTCCCTGCGCGACTTTAAAGCGACTAAACCCCATGATTTGCTCAGCCCGCAATTACAGATACAGAATAAGAAAAAATAATGCAGGCAGTATGCAACGAAAATGCAAAAGAAAACCGCTTGAGGAGTACACAATTGCACGACAGAGAAAAAGCATACCCTGTACCGTCTGCAAGAGCCAAAGGGGGGACACTATTGCACGGCTAAGAGTACAGCTTTTTCTGAAAATGTTTCCCTGTTGTCGTGCAATTGTGTCCCCCCTCATAAACGACATAACCCAAATTTTTTGCTGTGTGTGCGAATCTAGGTATTACGCGTTTTTAAATGAATTTTTCATAATCCGTAGGGCTGTTAATCAAAATACTTGCCAAATCTCACGTTGCCGAAAAACAGTTTTTATTTGTTGACTTTAATTTGCGTAATTCGGATTTGTTTTGACAAATAAAGATTTGCTGTTGACATTTTTCTTTGTGGTTGTTTTTTTATCAGTTGCACCAAAATTCTTCAAACACGGGAGATGTTTCGAAGACCTGGCTTGTAAAGCGGCGGCGGATCTACCCACTCAGTACTCATTCATGTAAAAAATTGCGACTGTTCAGATTTTGACAATAACTCCAAATGCTGCAGAAATTAAAATTCATTTTCTTTACCGAGGCCCCAGCATAGTGGCGGCATTCTGCAGTGTGGGTAAACCAAATCTTACCTAAACCAACGAAATCTAACCTTGCAAGCGTGGGTGCCTGTAATTGGTGTCAACAATGAGTAGAATGCCCAAAATTGAGGACCTCGGAAGGCAAAATTGAGGCCGCGAGACAAAATTGAGGACAAGAGACAAAATTGAGGACAAGAGACAAAGTTGAGGATGCCGGACAAAATTGAGGACCTCTAATACGAAATGGAGGACCTCGAAGACAAAATTGAGGATGGGAGTCAAAATTGAGGACCTCGCAGACAAAATTGAGGACGCGGGACAAAATTGAGGACCTCGAAGACAAAATTGAGGAGGCGAGACAAAATTGAGTATGCGAGACAAAATTGAGGACCTTGAAGACAAAATTGAGGACACCAGACAAAATTGAGGATGCGAGACAAAATTAAGGACCTCGAAGGCAAAATTGAGGACACCAGACAAAATTGAGGACCTCGAAGACAAAATGGAGGATCTTGAAGACAAAATTAGGAACCCGGAAGACAACCGCACCCGACAGCAACACAAGTCGTCATGCACAACGGAATCAATTTCAATTCAATTTTCTTAAATTTGCTTCATTCTTCATGCAACTTTTTACAATCAGGAAAGAAAAATTTGTATAATATCTTTTAAATTTTTTTAATTAATTAATAAAATAAATTTTTTAATTAATATTTATTAAAATTTGTACAATATCTACAGGGTGTTAAGTAAAGGTTGGGCATAATTGATAGGGGTATTCTCGATGGTTCCACGAATCGAAAATAATCAGTGACGAAATGTGCTCCGACGCCCCGTTTTCAAGAAAATACGGTAAACTGAAACGAACTGAAAACATGTGGTCCAGTGACAAGATGTCCTCCGACTACCCATTTCCAAGATAAAAGATGTGACCCCCCAAAAACTTCGGTTGCCATCGGAACACAGTTCTTTGTGGGGTTCTAATCCGACACATCCAAACCCAACCAACTAATCCGAATCAAACTATTGCATTTATCTGTTTACTGTCAAAAGGATTTGTTCAATTCAATTCATCAGGAGCTTCCGAGATCAAGCCACTTTTCGGTTTCCGTTCCCCAGTATACTTCTTTTTCTCCTTTTCAGATTTTTATGCGTGATGTCAAAATGCTTTCTCGGAGTGCATTTTGTTCTTGAAAACCGAGTGAAATAATTGCATTGAATTAAAGTATTGAAATAAAATATTGAAATTTGTCCAAGTTTTCTGAAATTCACTGCAGTTGGCTTGATTTATGCCCGGAGTCAATGGCAACATGCTTCACAAAACATGACATTCGTGTGAGGCGTGAAACTGCAAGAGCCTTGTTGAAAATGACGACCCCTGGTTTGGCAAGACCTTCAAAACTTCTCCTTTGTACGACTTGCTTCGGGGACACTGTGTTTTGATCTTGCAGGAATTTTCTTGTCTGCACAGATTTTGCCCCTGCGGAAATAATTGCTTATGCAACACACATTACGAGCGGTGTGATCAAATTGCAGCTTTTGATCTCCAAAGGGGTTTCTTCCCGTTGCGTGCACAAATGTCGCTTTCCCCATCACCATTTGCCATCATGAGCTGACAGCCACACGGTCGATGGCTTGGCAGAGAGCCATGTTGCACAACTTGGGCTCGCAAGGAGAACAATGCCTCAGAATCATACAGCCCAACTCCGCTCTGCATTCAACGGAAACTGCTCGGATCTGTTTTACGGCGAGGATTTCTTGAATGGAGTCATGCTCTGTGGAGTGGAGAAGTGTGTCTTGTGACATGTGGATTCTCTCGAGTGTAACCTGCCAAACCTCTGTCTTGGACCTGGAGCTTGGTATTCTTTAACGTGCGCAGTGTGATGCTGCACACGGGACCCCCTTCTTATAACATCACATCTGAAGGACGACAGGTCCGTTCCCTGATTAAGTCGGACTCGGAATAGGAAAGCCAACCTGGTTAGGTTAAGATTAGGGAAAGACCAATATAAGACCTGGTTAGGCTAAGATTAGGGAAACAGGATAGTTCGTTGGTTTTGGTCGGGTTTGGTTGGGGTTATGTTTTGTCGTTTTCGGAGCTGGTCTGACTCGTAATCATACGAGCCGTGGAATTAAATGTGAAAAAACAATAAAATTGTGCAACAGCTGATTGGAAAATTCAACCATTCTGATTTTCCTTCTGAGCAGGGCGGTACGCCAATGTGCCAAGAATGATGCAATTCGTAACAATGGCAAACTTCTGATTGAATGCCAGAGATGGCAGTAATTTCAAGTTTGCCGAAGGCAGATTGGCCGTCGATACCATTATGGTAGTTACTCGGCTGCCACAGAGATCGCTCCACTGAACTACTACTTACATCGCAATCGACTCACGAGATGGTGCTGCTGGAGTGAAACGACTTGACCATCACTGGTACATTGGTGTACCGCCATCGCCTCCTTTGCCATCATCATCAAAACGTTGCTTTTGTCCAAGAGAGGCGGAATAAGGAAGCTGTTTTCGCCTCGTTAACTGCTCTGTTTACTCCTGCCTCCGGAGCTGCTTTTCACGAAGCGCCCCTTCGCAGGCAGAAATTACTGTGGAGAGAAAGCTGCTGGGCTATTGTTGATACTAAAAAAGACATTTACAGGCAGAGTAGGCTGCTTTTTCATGCAAACAAACAAACACATGACCCGCATCTACAGACTGCAGCGCAGTTCACTTGGACAGAGGCATGGCATGCGGGTGGAGTTTAAAGGTGGTGGCGTGGGTTTTCACCCGATGTCACATTGCGGGAACATACAGGACGTTCCCTGATTCCACATTACACACAATGCGGCTTTTTCCTGTCGAGCATTTACGAGTAGGTACCTGTGTGTCCTGTGCATGCTGCATGTGTGAATTGTGATTAACGCATTTTTTGGAGAAACGTTTTGGAAAAGGGGCAGCAGACAACAGAAACAAAAGTTTTTCTCAACGTTGGACCAAATCAGGGCGCGATTTCTTGGAGGTACGGGTGTCCGATACGGGGTTTAGGTATCGGGGGTCCGATATGGGGTATAGGTTTGTTTGTTAATATTTTTTAACCCCCAAGTTGAGAAATATTTGACATAAAAACAAGGTGTTTCGCCCATAAACCTCGGGGAGCCAGTTTACAAACCCTCCCGCGACCTTATAGACGGCAGGCCGGGCCCCCACCGAGCATTGTTTTTTCCGAGAGGGGAAGGGTTTGGTCAGGTTCAGATTGCTTTTAGTCAGGTTCAGATTGCTTTTTGTCAGGTTCAGATTGCTTTTGGCAAGAAAAAATTTTCTTTTCTTGCGAAAAACAGTGCCCCAATCGAGCATTCTTGCACAAAACGCTCTCTGCCATCCAAAGTCGCGGCAGGGTTTGCAAAACCGCCCCCGGGGAGCAGTGCTCCGGAACAGCGTTAATTAAAGCGGTTGCGAATATAATTTTTTTTGCATTGATGTAAATGGAGAAAATAACATCCGCAACTGCGGTTTAGTGCTATTCCGGGACACTTTTCTCGTGTCCAAAAACCGATGTTGCATCGAATCGCAGTTCGGACTGTGTGCATTTCCGTCTGAAGATTCGAACGGAACAAAAACCGTTTTTATGCGGTGGCTGGTTGGTCGGTTGATGCTTTGGTACTGAATGCAAGGCAAGAGATACAATATACAGAGACCGAATTCTGCGGCGATGGCCTCGGGTTGGGTTGAGGTCGCGCGGTCGGCTGGCAAGGCCCAGGGGTCACACGTCACCCACAGACGTGAACCAAGGTGGCGGTGAGGTCGGGTGGGAGTCACCCTGTGTGAGAGTCGTCGCCGATTTCAGGCTGTTTCATTCGCAGCAGCGCTGTTATTCAGACACAAGTTGGGAGAAAAACGAAGCTTCGGCGCAGTGTTTCGAGGCATGAAGAGTCCACATCCACTGAAAGAACGGGAGTTCTGCGAAAACAGACTGCACTGAAATACACTGAAAGATGCCGACGTGCATTATATTTTCATGAATCGGAATTCAGTTTTGCTGAAACTGCTGGAACGCACTGAATAAGTGTGCGGAGCAGGGAAATTATTTCAGTGCTTCGTTTTTGTGCTGTTGTTGCGCCATTTCCAGTGAGGACCAAATGGGATGTCGGTGCGCCTCAGCTGATAGCTTAGCTGATTTATTAGGGTTGAGCTGAATTCGAAATTTGAAGTGGGTCGGAATCGGGTCGGAACTTCGCAAGGTCGGAACGGAATCGGAACTTCATTCGGAATCGGAATTTATGCCGGAATCGGAACCGCGATTTGCTGTTTCTGCGTATTTTTACGATTGCGATGATGTCAAAAGACCCTTCTGACCTTTCAGAAAATGCAGATCCTGGAAAAATCCGCTTTCTGCAACAATTCCACCCCTGCGGAACTTCGAAAACTCGGAAAATTCCATCGTTTCATTCTTCCGAAAGTTTCGGCACAATTCCGATTTCTCGGAATTCCGAAACATTTGGAAAATTCCGACTTTTCCGAATTTTCGGAATTTTGAGAAGTTCCGATTCCGAGTTCCGAAGACGGTGTTCTGACTCATCACTGTGATTTCTTTGTTCGCTGCGGTTTGTTTCGGCATTTCGGTTCCATTTGCGGTTTGGCCTCTCTTGCTTTGTGCCGACCATGAACCAAAATGGAAAAATGGGTTTCGCGGATATGCGCCGCAGGAATTTTGCTTGCCAAATGACAAGAAAGTCATTGACAGTCCGTTTGCAGTTTCCATCTTACACAGACTTTTGCATGAAGTATAGCTGCAATACTCCCCGCCAGATTTTCAAGCCTCAGACGCCACATTCACTCCTTGCCAAAATTCTTCGAATCTTCGATGCGCATATTTTTTTTTTCCAATCCACTTCCGCGGACTGCAGCACCGCAACAGCCAATCCCGTCGTCAAAATTTGTGACGTCATCAATTTTGGCATTTTTGCGTTGCCACCGCTTTTTGCCATTTAGCGTGTTTGCCACCGATTCGCAACTCTTTCTTGGGCTGCAATAGGGTTAGGTTAGGTCAGGTTAGGTTAGGTTAGGTCAGGTTAGGTTTGGTTAAGTGAGGTTTTGAAAATTGGATGTTGAAATTGACTGGAATTCCCAACAACCAATCAGAGACGCGTATGCGGAAGTGGATTGGGGAAAAAAAATGTGCCTTCGATGCTGGGGGCTCAAAATTCACTCTTGCGCCATTTTGAATCCATGGCAGCATGCGCCGCAAAACACCATCACAGTCGTGTATGACGTAAAGTTGCACCAAGCCAAGTTAAAATTCCCTCCATGTACAGTACTGTTTTTACAGGTCTTCTCGAAAAAGCTTAGAAAATGCAATTGTTGATGTTTGCATTGATCATCAAGCAACACGTCTGTGACCATACGTTAATCCGTTCTGAACGACGCCAAATTTTCCTTCGCGAACGGCTGCCGGTATCAGGTATTGACATTCATTCAGTTGGCACAGGGAACCAGGAATCACTATGCGGCCAAGCAGCACACTGTAAAAGTGCCATAAGCCAACAAGTTTTAAAAATATTTCGCAAATACGGATCATCATCTGCCATTTCGCCTGCGTCATACCAACTTGTGTGAAACCATTTTTTGCACATGAAAACCATTGGGAATATGAAACCATTTTGGCAAAATAATGTATAGTTGCGACGGAATTAATGTGCTCGTGATAAAAATTGCAACTGTTCAGATTTGAGCGTAAACTCTGTCCTGCAGAAATTAAAGATCCTCTTTTGTAACCGAGGCCAAAATCTGACAACTTCAGAAAGCTCTGTTGAAATCTGGCGCTTTAATTCTGCCGTCTGCATAAGAATAAAAAGAAAGAAAAAAAGTTTTGGAGGCAACAGTTAAATGGGAAAAACACATGTATAAGATACATTGTGCCGAAAAATGGCATCTGCATTGTTTGGATTGTTGGCACAATACTTTGCAAAAACAATGATTCCCAAACAGAGATGGGCCCCTACTTCTGTATGCAAAAGTCTTTTACTTTCAAGCTATGCGGGTTGCGTTATTTTGGGAAGAATGCCGATGTTTTGTCTATATGTCAGCTGGAATTCAGAGAGGGAAATTATTGAAGTTTACGCCTCCCCGGCGTATCTTTTCTCCTGGAGAATTGTCTGGCGAATACTCGAAGATGGACCTAATTTTCCGAAACCATGATTCCGGCAGCCGTTCGTGATGGCATAATTCGGCGTCGTTCAGAACGGATTAACCTGGTCTCAGATGTGTTGCATGATGATCTTTGCACGTGTCAATCATTGCGTTTACCACCTTTTCCGAGACGGCCTGTAAAAATCTGTCAGCCCTTTTAACTCTGTTAGGGAATCAGTATTGTTTTTGTGACTGTACAGTACAGTAATTGGTCATATTTGAAGGGGGAAATGGCACAATACAATGAGAAA
>JASGXE010010467.1:0-12454 GCA_030068105.1 Sinentomon sp. SZTP_YWyxl | reverse complement strand
TATCTGGACTGATTTCAACGGTGGCCAGATGTCCACTATCCGGCTGCCAAGTCTGCATCATGAATTTGTTATGAACGGTTGATGCCTTTAAGGTGGCCACCCACCTTTAATAAATTAAGGTTACCCATTTTAAAGCATCGGTGCTTCCGTCAAACATCCAGGCTTGTTTCACACTGCCTCCCACTGACTGATCATCAGGGGGTGGATCAGTGGGAGTGCTGCCACCACCGCATGCATCGTGGCTTGCACGCAGGCTTCCATCAGAGCACCGAAGTTAAGCGACGTTTGGCCAGGACAGTACACGAATGGGAGACCAACCACATTCCCTGATTGCGCTGCTGAAAGACGCTTGGTGGCCAAATCCCTCGTCTCCGGATGGGGCATTCAACAGGAGGGCCGGTGTGCAGCATCACACTGCGCGCGTTAAAGATCAACTATAGATCCAGGTCAAGACAGGCCTGGTAGTTAACAACACACACAGCACACACAGCAGCCACACAATTTCCAAGAGTGGTGTCAGATCTCCTGCGGGTGGCAATAGTCAAACTGGTAGAATGGATGTTTGCTGATCCGGACCGAAGCTCAATGCAGATTTCCCTGCATGGGCTCATATCACTTGATGTTATTGTCAACCAGACCAAAAACCATCAACTTTTGACCAACTTGACTACTCCACTTCACACGGAGACATCACGTCATCCATTGAGTGAGTGGGCAGGCAGACCCATCTCTCATTGCAGGTCAATTAGGTGACCTACCGTGGTGTGAACGGTTGATGCCTTTAAAGCATCGGTGCTTCCGTCAAACATCGAGGCTTGTTTCACACTGCCTCCCACTGACATATCATCAGCGGGTGGATCATTGACCTGAATAAAAGATGGGTTTGCGCACTCACTCAATGGATGACTTGATGTCTCCGTGTGAAATGGAGTAGTCAAGTTGGTGGGTGAAAAGTTGCTGGTTTTTTGTCTGGTTGACAATAACATCAATCGATTAAATTTGTTATTTCCTCCTTCCTCCTTTCCCGAGTGGCTCAAATGAAGTCATTGCGCTCGCTCTTCCGCCCATCATGAAAACAGATTGAAAACCACATTGATAACGTGCAAATTGGTGCCGGAGCGAAATCTCACCTCAGTTCTCTGTCGACCACGGCCCCCATCGAGCATGTTCCAACAGGATGGAATGCAGACATTGTCGTTCTGCGAGCGACGCACTCCCAATAGTCGTCCGAATCGAAGACATGTTGACCACAGTGCGGGGCAGGCTTGCCGTACAGACGGAGGTTCTTGCTCTTCAGTGACGGAGCAGAAAAAAGCTGCTGAACTCCACGAATCCTATGGTGGACCAAAAATGGAAAACGTGGGGATGATCAGAAAACTTCTGAAAGCGGTCATCATGTTGTGCTGCAAATCCATGATCAGCCCGGAGCTTTTGTGGTCGCTGCCCCCAAAATCACCTCCAAGAGGCCTTGACGTTTTGGACTCTGCTGGGGCTGCCATCCCAGACCCCGCTTTGGTGTTCTGTTTGCAGCTTCGTCGAACGCTTACCCCCGCTGAGCCCAACACCGCCTGCGCGAGATAGGCCACGTGCCCTTGTCTCGTAATTTTGAGCGACAAGTTACGGCAATCGCGCAGAGGCAATCGGTTATTTTGATGTTTCAGTATTTCAACTTGTTCTGTGTTCACCACTTTTCATACTTGAACTTTTAGCCTCTTGCGATTTTTGAGCGCTTAATGAAGAGTTGTCTGAATTTTTGCAAAAGCTCGGTGTGTTTCAGGACTTACCGATTGTGGGAAAAAGATTCACCAATTTACAAAGAAATTAGCAGACAAATTAGTTAATTTCTTTGTTAATTGGGAATCATTTGCCCACAATCGCTATAAGTCCTGAAACACACTGAACTTTTGCAAAAATTACGACAACTCTTCCTTTAGACGCACAAAAATCGCAAGAGGCTAAAAGTCGACCGCATGACCAAACGCAAAGAGGCCCTGAAGGCCTCACAACCACAAACACTATGCCAAAGGCCGATCCGGTCAAATCACGAGAGACGTCCGCACACAACCAGATCCGAAACACGACTGAGCGTTTTCGGGTAATGCATCCATAAGACACCTCATACTGTCCAGAAGAAAGATGAACAGAAAACAAACAATGGTATACAGGGTTCTGCAAAATGCACTAATTTGCCCGGAAACTTTGAAACGCGGATGAAGTCCTGACATTACGGGCGGTTCATTTACCCGGGCACACCGCCACTATATGATCCTTTTTTGCCAGCGCACTCAAATTAAAAAAAAAGTATGTGAAAAGTATTTTAAACCGGGTGTTTTGTAATTGCAGAGCTGCGAGAGAAAAACTGTTTCATCAACGGTAAAAAACTTGAAATACCGTCTGCAAGTTTATAGAACTCGAACTCGTATTAGCAAAAAAAAACTCTAGCCATCGCACCCATTTTAAAAGAGAAGTATAAAGCTGGAAGCGGACGGCGGTCGGTCTCACGAGGGATGCGGAGACTCCTGCCTCCGAACGTTCTTTAGCCGTGGTCGACACGTTTCTCATCAGGAAACCAGAAGCCAACCAAAGCCTGAAACAACAAACCAACCCTTCAATCAAATTTTGCATGTCCCTGGGGTCGCTGAAGTATGCCGGGTCGATGTTGGGTTTATCTGTGATATTTCTGCTCGCCAGCCAAATGCGGCCACGACTAAACGGTCTAAGCACATCGCAAACCGCATTCAAGCCCATCTGGTCCGGAATGTCCTTCACGTGAGCCAGGTCAAGCTGAAAATATTCAGAATGATTGATATAAAGAAATGTCCCCAATGTGTCAAACATTGTCAGATGCAGCAATTTTGAAGCGTAAAAGGGTTTGAAAAAATTACGGCCATTGTTGAAAAATGCCAATCCTTGTGCAATTAGGTGGCAGTTTGATGGGATATCGGAACATCGCCAAATTTTAGAGCCTACCCAACCTACCCCGAACTATGTCACATTCTAATTTTATGTCTGAAAAAGGTCTGTTAGAGCTACGTCCAATCGTATTTCAATAATGTCCAACCAGATTTACATAAAACGGAACAACGTCTAATCGGAACGTAAAATCGATACAAAATCTCGCCGGAATCGCATCACACAAGAATAAAGCAATAATTTTAATTTTAAAGGCAAAGAATTTTTATGTCAATATTGAGTCGCATTATATGCAAAACATGGGTGCGATGAACAACGGGAAATTTTTAATCTAAAAGTTCCGCCGAATCTATAATCCCAGAAGTAACTCAACATGTGAAAATAGGGGTTAGTTTATGTTAAGGTAAGGTTAAGGGTTTGTAAGGTTATGTCAAGACAGATTGTTGGTTTAGTTGGGTTCGATGTCTCTCACCATAATTTAGACTTTATTCCTGCAACCCAAAAAATGTTCCAAGCGCATTTTTAGAATCTTCAAAAGCACATTCCAACCTCATCGATTTCAAAGAGCGACTTCAAAACATTGCCGTACTGACTGAACTCGTAAACCCAGAAGATTGTTTGAATGTCGACCCACTCAGGGTCCACCTTTCGCCGTCTTGGTGTGGCGAGAAAACCGACTGCATCGAAACCCGTCGGCGATGACAGGTGACCTGCGGAGTGGTAGAATAAATAAAATCTAGGAAAAATCCAGTTCGAAACCTTTCGTGAATCGTTGACGTTTGGTGCGAATAAAACGCGAGATTTGACCATTTAGTTTCTCTTGAAATGATTAAAAAATTAAAAAGAGGTCATTAAACCTGAAATTAAACCTGAAATTAGTTTTGCTGAAAAGTTGAAAAGCAAGCTACTGGAATGATAGAACACCAGTAAAAGACTTCTTGTTGACATAAGCGATGGTGGCCGCAGCACGGATTTTACATTGTTTACACCAGATTTGCAGTCATGCCTAAGAGCCTTCAGGAGCTAAACGTTTGGCATTTTAAGAGAAAGTCTTTTGAATTGCGTAACAAGTTGCATACAGTGCAAAGGAAAGCCAAAGATTTCTAAATTACAGGGTCAGGGATTGTTAAATATTTTAAAACGTTTTAACATGGCGCCAACACAGTGGTAATTCTGTCGTCAGCTGGTCATTACTCACAGCACCGCTTGACAAGGGGAGTCAATACCCTGAAACATATGTCTGGTTTACCCATTCGGAGATTATCAAAGGTCCTCCAACATAGGCGATATTTAAGGACTTGTTATTACAGGGGCAATTAATTTCAACGGGCTTGGTGCAACTTCGCGCCTCACGAGAGTGTCGTTATGTATTGCGTCTCATGCTCATGCTGCCATTAATTCCAAATGACGCCTGAGTTAATAATGAACTCCTATGTTCGAAGACTTTTGCAGTGTATAGTGACTCACACTTACGGGAAAGGTTAAGTCAGTAATTTGCTGACACTCGCAAAGACTGATACACGTATGCTCCCATCAAAGCTTCAAACATGTTTTCTATGACAATGGTAAACAAACTGTAAAATTTGCTCAATATTTTCAGTTCATTTTCAAGCCATGCCACGCTGACACTCGCAAAGACTGATACACGTATGCTCCCATCAAAGCTTCAAACATGTTTTCTATGACAATGGTAAACAAACTGTAAAATTTGCTCAAAATTTTCAGTTCATTTTCAAGCCATGCCACGCTGACACTCGCAAAGACTGATACCTGTATGCTCCCATCAAAGCTTCAAAAATGTTTTCTATGACAATGGTAAACAAACTAAAATTTGCTCAAAATTTTCAGTTCATTTTCAAGCCATGCCACGCTGACACTCGCAAAGACTGATACACGTATGCTCCCATCAAAGCTTCAAACATGTTTTCTATGACAATGGTAAACAAACTAAAATTTGCTCAAAATTCTCAGTTCATTTTCAAGCCATGCCACGCTGACACTCGCAAAGACTGATACACGTATGCTCCCATCAAAGCTTCAAAAATGTTTTCTATGACAATGGTAAACAAACTGTAAAATTTGCTCAATATTTTCAGTTCATTTTCAAGCCATGCCACGCTGACACTCGCAAAGACTGATACACGTATGCTCCCATCAAAGCTTCAAACATGTTTTCTATGACAATGGTAAACAAACTAAAATATGCTCAAAATTTTCAGTTCATTTTCAAGCCATGCCACGCTGACACTCGCAAAGACTGATACACGTATGCTCCCATCAAAGCTTCAAAAATGTTTTCTATGACAATGGTAAACAAACTAAAAATTGCTCAAAATTTTCAGTTCATTTTCAAGCCATGCCACGCTGACACTCGCAAAGACTGATACACGTATGCTCCCATCAAAGCTTCAAACATGTTTTCTATGACAATGGTAAAAAATGTAAAATTTGCTCAATATTTTCAGTTCATTTCAAGCCATGCCACGCTGACACTCGCAAAGACTGATACACGTATGCTCCCATCAAAGCTTCAAAATGTTTTCTATGACAATGGTAAAACAAACTAAAATTTGCTCAATATTTCAGTTCATTTCAAGCCATGCCACGCTGACACTCGCAAAGACTGATACACGTATGCTCCCATCAAAGCTTCAAACATGTTTTCTATGACAATGGTAAACAAACTAAAATGCTCAATATTTTCAGGGTCATTTTCAAGCCATGCCACGCTGACACTCGCAAAGACTGATACACGTATGCTCCCATCAAAGCTTCAAACATGTTTTCTATGACAATGGTAAACAAAACTAAATTTGCTCAAAATTTTCAGTTCATTTTCAAGCCATGCCACGCTGACACTCGTACTTGAATGTTTCAGCGGGAGAAATTGAGAAATGGAAAAAATTGGCCTCATGAATGGAAAATTCTATTCCAGTCCACATCTGCCTCAGTCCGTGCTCTCCTTTTAACCTTTTTAACCTTTAACCTCTCCTTTTAACCTCTCTTTTAACCTTCCATTTTGCTCGCCAAAAAGTGTCAATACATTCGCTGGAGATAGTTTACCACTACCGATTGATTTTACAAATTCCCTCATCGCAACAATAGCAATTCTGCATGTTTGATTTAAGCAATTCCGTTGCCACCCATACATAATCGATAATGTTACAGATTCCTATCATATCCGCTTTACCTGTCGGAGGGAACTTGCAAGATCACTACGGAACATACGTTGGACCTTACTTGATTGACCAGGGTTATTTGGCATCAACCATGAATGCATCCCGATATTTCCAGGACAAGCAGGATTACTTGGATGGAATTCCAGGCGGGTATAACATAATTTCTTACACTATTTATCACTTTAATCGAAAAGAAAGGGTAATCGGTGAGGAAGGTTTCTCGCAGAACGAATGGACAAATGCATTGATAGGAGTTGAAACAAGCCTTGAATGGTTTTAAGTACTGTTTAAGCCAGTATAGTTAATGTTTTGGTCGGTTTGCGGAAGGGGTCATCTGCGGGAAAATGTTCTGAAAAAAATGAGCCTTTGAGAACTTTCACACAACTTCTCTTAAAAGATCTCACTTTCCGCAAAAGAACAACAATTATGGCACATTAATATATGGTGAGAATGTCCGAAAAGTTTTAAAGTTGAAGTATCTTGGGGTCACACTTTTGATGAGAATCCTTTTCAAGATTGTACATAGTGTTTTGCTTTCCTTGATCAACACACCATGGTTTGTCTGTACAAAAACAGATTTGCAGTTGAGAAATATCCCACACGCAGAAGACTTTTGGAATGGATTTTTTAGCAATTGCGCACTGCTGCCACCGAAAACGAGACCTGTGCAGGTACAACAATGAATGGACGATTTTTCAGCAAAATAATTTTATGTCACGTCGTGAGTTCAAGCTGCACAAGCAGACATATTCCCTGGAAGGTAGACATGGTTGCCCAACCAAAATTGGAATTTTCCAGTGACCGATGGGAAGTTCTGGGGTGATCAACCTTTATTTGAATTTTCAATCTGTTCATGAATGCTTTATTTTTTTGAGCGTGAAAGTGGTTTTGGCTAAAGTTAAAAACAATAACAAATGCAGAAGGGGCTTTCGGTGTTACATGCCCCCCAAAAAACTTATGAAATTTATTCAACCATTTGTTCATCTCGTATTGTACGAATTTCAGATAAATGCTAAAAGTTCTACGTGTGCACAATCCAAAAGAATTTGAAGCTTTGCGTGTTCCCATGTTTATCTGTAGAAAACAGATTTGCAGTAGCAGCAATGGGCAATGGTCAATGCTACAATGTTCTCCATTGCCCACTTGGCAGGCTCTTAGGCATCTATCCCAATTTTAACCCCATACATCAGAAAAAGTGGTGACTTCTTTGGTGTAGTCAAAACTACTTTTCTGGTCACACTATTTCGATGTAGCCATACATTTCTTGGTTGTAGCATTTTTGGAAGGACAGGCAGTTCAACTTGCACTTGAAAAATCTGCAAAAGGAATTTTTACTCAGACGAAGTTTAAAAACTTAAAATCAAAAGTTCATTTTCCGGAACATTTGCCTTTTTTGGCACAATCTCCACAAACTTTTGATTTCTGAAAAACAGTGTGACATAAGGATATTCACAATCATAATGTTTTCAAGAACTTCCTGCACTTTTATTGTGCACTGACTGACTATGTGGAAGTTGTAGCTCGAGTTTTCTGCAGTGTACGTGGGGTTATGGCAGCACTTAGCAGAATCATGGAATCCGAGAACGATTAAGACATTGTTATTTATGCGCCAATCGAATATCCAAATTTGGCCGCCAATGCCGCCATTTATATTGGTTGAATTACATCCTGTTCAGTGTGGCATGGCTTGAAAATGAACTGAAAATATTGAGCAAGTTTTACAGTTTGTTTACCATTGTCATAGAAAACATTTTTGAAGCTTTGATGGGAGCATACGTGTATCAGTCTTTGCGAGTGTCAGCGTGGCATGGCTTGAAAATGAACTGAAAATTTTGAGCAAATTTTAGTTTGTTTACCATTGTCATAGAAAACATGTTTGAAGCTTTGATGGGAGCATACGTGTATCAGTCTTTGCGAGTGTCAGCGTGGCATGGCTTGAAAATGAACTGAAAATATTGAGCAAATTTTACAGTTTGTTTACCATTGTCATAGAAAACATTTTTGAAGCTTTGATGGGAGCATACGTGTATCAGTCTTTGCGAGTGTCAGCGTGGCATGGCTTGAAAATGAACTGAAAATTTTGAGCAAATTTTAGTTTGTTTACCATTGTCATAGAAAACATGTTTGAAGCTTTGATGGGAGCATACGTGTATCAGTCTTTGCGAGTGTCAGCGTGGCATGGCTTGAAAATGAACTGAAAATATTGAGCAAATTTTACAGTTTGTTTACCATTGTCATAGAAAACATTTTTGAAGCTTTGATGGGAGCATACGTGTATCAGTCTTTGCGAGTGTCAGCGTGGCATGGCTTGAAAATGAACTGAAAATTTTGAGCAAATTTTAGTTTGTTTACCATTGTCATAGAAAACATTTTGAAGCTTTGATGGGAGCATACGTGTATCAGTCTTTGCGAGTGTCAGCGTGGCATGGCTTGAAAATGAACTGAAAATTTTGAGCAAATTTTAGTTTGTTTACCATTGTCATAGAAAACATGTTTGAAGCTTTGATGGGAGCATACGTGTATCAGTCTTTGCGAGTGTCAGCGTGGCATGGCTTGAAAATGAACTGAAAATTTTGAGCAAATTTTAGTTTGTTTACCATTGTCATAGAAAACATGTTTGAAGCTTTGATGGGAGCATACGTGTATCAGTCTTTGCGAGTGTCAGCGTGGCATGGCTTGAAAATGAACTGAAAATATTGAGCAAATTTTACAGTTTGTTTACCATTGTCATAGAAAACATTTTTGAAGCTTTGATGGGAGCATACGTGTATCAGTCTTTGCGAGTGTCAGCGTGGCATGGCTTGAAAATGAACTGAAAATTTTGAGCAAATTTTAGTTTGTTTACCATTGTCATAGAAAACATTTTTGAAGCTTTGATGGGAGCATACGTGTATCAGTCTTTGCGAGTGTCAGCGTGGCATGGCTTGAAAATGAACTGAAAATTTTGAGCAAATTTTAGTTTGTTTACCATTGTCATAGAAAACATGTTTGAAGCTTTGATGGGAGCATACGTGTATCAGTCTTTGCGAGTGTCAGCGTGGCATGGCTTGAAAATGAACTGAAAATTTTGAGCAAATTTTAGTTTGTTTACCATTGTCATAGAAAACATGTTTGAAGCTTTGATGGGAGCATACGTGTATCAGTCTTTGCGAGTGTCAGCGTGGCATGGCTTGAAAATGAACTGAAAATATTGAGCAAATTTTAGTTTGTTTACCATTGTCATAGAAAACATGTTTGAAGCTTTGATGGGAGCATACGTGTATCAGTCTTTGCGAGTGTCAGCGTGGCATGGCTTGAAAATGAACTGAAAATATTGAGCAAATTTTAGTTTGTTTACCATTGTCATAGAAAACATGTTTGAAGCTTTGATGGGAGCATACGTGTATCAGTCTTTGCGAGTGTCAGCGTGGCATGGCTTGAAAATGAACTGAAAATATTGAGCAAATTTTACAGTTTGTTTACCATTGTCATAGAAAACATGTTTGAAGCTTTGATGGGAGCATACGTGTATCAGTCTTTGCGAGTGTCAGCGTGGCATGGCTTGAAAATGAACTGAAAATTTTGAGCAAATTTTAGTTTGTTTACCATTGTCATAGAAAACATTTTTGAAGCTTTGATGGGAGCATACGTGTATCAGTCTTTGCGAGTGTCAGCGTGGCATGGCTTGAAAATGAACTGAAAATTTTGAGCATATTTTAGTTTGTTTACCATTGTCATAGAAAACATTTTTGAAGCTTTGATGGGAGCATACGTGTATCAGTCTTTGCGAGTGTCAGCGTGGCATGGCTTGAAAATGAACTGAAAATTTTGAGCAAATTTTAGTTTGTTTACCATTGTCATAGAAAACATTTTTGAAGCTTTGATGGGAGCATACGTGTATCAGTCTTTGCGAGTGTCAGCGTGGCATGGCTTGAAAATGAACTGAAAATTTTGAGCAAATTTTAGTTTGTTTACCATTGTCATAGAAAACATTTTTGAAGCTTTGATGGGAGCATACAGGTATCAGTCTTTGCGAGTGTCAGCGTGGCATGGCTTGAAAATGAACTGAAAATTTTGAGCAAATTTTAGTTTGTTTACCATTGTCATAGAAAACATTTTGAAGCTTTGATGGGAGCATACGTGTATCAGTCTTTGCGAGTGTCAGCGTGGCATGGCTTGAAAATGAACTGAAAATTTTGAGCAAATTTTAGTTTGTTTACCATTGTCATAGAAAACATGTTTGAAGCTTTGATGGGAGCATACGTGTATCAGTCTTTGCGAGTGTCAGCGTGGCATGGCTTGAAAATGAACTGAAAATATTGAGCAAATTTTACAGTTTGTTTACCATTGTCATAGAAAACATTTTTGAAGCTTTGATGGGAGCATACGTGTATCAGTCTTTGCGAGTGTCAGCGTGGCATGGCTTGAAAATGAACTGAGAATTTTGAGCAAATTTTAGTTTGTTTACCATTGTCATAGAAAACATGTTTGAAGCTTTGATGGGAGCATACGTGTATCAGTCTTTGCGAGTGTCAGCGTGGCATGGCTTGAAAATGAACTGAAAATTTTGAGCAAATTTTAGTTTGTTTACCATTGTCATAGAAAACATTTTTGAAGCTTTGATGGGAGCATACAGGTATCAGTCTTTGCGAGTGTCAGCGTGGCATGGCTTGAAAATGAACTGAAAATTTTGAGCAAATTTTACAGTTTGTTTACCATTGTCATAGAAAACATGTTTGAAGCTTTGATGGGAGCATACGTGTATCAGTCTTTGCGAGTGTCAGCGTGGCATGGCTTGAAAATGAACTGAAAATATTGAGCAAATTTTACAGTTTGTTTACCATTGTCATAGAAAACATGTTTGAAGCTTTGATGGGAGCATACGTGTATCAGTCTTTGCGAGTGTCAGCAAATTACTGACTTAACCTTTCCCGTAAGTGTGAGTCACTATACACTGCAAAAGTCTTCGAACATAGGAGTTCATTATTAACTCAGGCGTCATTTGGAATTAATGGCAGCATGAGCATGAGACGCAATACATAACGACACTCTCGTGAGGCGCGAAGTTGCACCAAGCCCGTTGAAATTAGATTGCCCCTGTAATAACAAGTCCTTAAAATATCGCCTATGTTGGAGGACCTTTGATAATCTCCGAATGGGTAAACCAGACATATGTTTCAGGGTATTGACTCCCCTTTGTCAAGCGGTGCTGTGAGTAATGACCAGCTGACGACAGAATTACCACTGTGTTGGCGCCATGTTAAAACGTTTTAAAATATTTAACAATCCCTGACCCTGTAATTTAGAAATCTTTGGCTTTCCTTTGCACTGTATGCAACTTGTTACGCAATTCAAAAGACTTTCTCTTAAAATGCCAAACGTTATAGCTCCTGAAGGCTCTTAGGCATGACTGCAAATCTGGTGTAAACAATGTAAAATCCGTGCTGCGGCCACCATCGCTTATGTCAACAAGAAGTCTTTTACTGGTGTTCTATCATTCCAGTAGCTTGCTTTTCAACTTTTCAGCAAAACTAATTTCAGGTTTAATTTCAGGTTTAATGACCTCTTTTTAATTTTTTAATCATTTCAAGAGAAACTAAATGGTCAAATCTCGCGTTTTATTCGCACCAAACGTCAACGATTCACGAAAGGTTTCGAACTGGATTTTTCCTAGATTTTATTTATTCTACCACTCCGCAGGTCACCTGTCATCGCCGACGGGTTTCGATGCAGTCGGTTTTCTCGCCACACCAAGACGGCGAAAGGTGGACCCTGAGTGGGTCGACATTCAAACAATCTTCTGGGTTTACGAGTTCAGTCAGTACGGCAATGTTTTGAAGTCGCTCTTTGAAATCGATGAGGTTGGAATGTGCTTTTGAAGATTCTAAAAATGCGCTTGGAACATTTTTTGGGTTGCAGGAATAAAGTCTAAATTATGGTGAGAGACATCGAACCCAACTAAATCCAACAATCTGTCTTGACATAACCTTACAAACCCTTAACCTTACCTTAACATAAACTAACCCCTATTTTCACATGTTGAGTTACTTCTGGGATTATAGATTCGGCGGAACTTTTAGATTAAAAATATTCCGCGTTGTTCATCGCACCCATGTTTTGCATATGAATGCGACTCAATATTGACATAAAAGATTCTTTGCCTTTAAAATTAAAATTATTGCTTTATTCTTGTGTGATGCGATTCCGGCGAGATTTTGTATCGATTTTACGTTCCGATTAGACGTTGTTCCGTTTTATGTAAATCTGGTTGGACATTATTGAAATACGATTGGACGTAGCTCTAACAGACCTTTTTCAGACATAAAATTAGAATGTGACATAGTTCGGGGTAGGTTGGGTAGGCTCTAAAATTTGGCGATGTT
>JASGXE010010466.1:0-15000 GCA_030068105.1 Sinentomon sp. SZTP_YWyxl | reverse complement strand
ATAACTCGCGTTTGTCATCAATGAAACGGGAGTTGCGGTTGCTCTTCCGAAAAAGGAAACGCTCCCGTGAGTGTGCTGTTTCTTACAAGGAAGCTCTTGTGTCTTATTCAGCAGGTAAACACAAGGGACTTACTGATTATCTAAGATCCTTCCGTGAAGGCTGCCTTGGAACGAAAAAGTTTTGGGAATTTAATAAAAATCTGAGAACAGATAAGGCTTCAATTCCAACACTTTCCTTCAATGACAGAAATTGTCCGTTGCTTGCCTCTAATGATGCAGAGAAGGCAGAACTTTTGAATAAGGTATTCGTAAAGGTATTTCAAAAATCAAGTCATCAATTTAGTTCGTCTGATTCTTCCAGTTCGGGTTGTTCTGATTGGGAAGCCTTTACTGAAACTTCCATCATAAATCGCATAATTAAAATGAAGTCTAAAGTGTCAGAAAGCGATGACCACATTACTGCTAAGTTTTTAAAATTGCTTCCTGATGTATTTAGCAAATATCTAGTTTTGATTTTCAATGCAAGCCTAAGATTAGGCAATATACCATCTGCTTGGAAACGTTCTCTTATTGTACCGGTCTTCAAGAAGGGCAGCAAATCTGAACCTTCTAATTATCGCCCTATAAGCCTACTAAACACGTGTTCAAAAATTTTAGAATTTCTTATGGCCACTCGCATGAGAAGCTTCCTGGATTCAAATGGATTGCTTTCTCCATATCAGCATGGCTTCCGGGCGGGTTATTCATGCACTTCCCAACTCACCTCCTTTGTGCAAGAGTTGTCTATGGTCTTGGATTTGGAGGGACAAGTTGACGCCATCGCAATAGATTTTGCGAAAGCTTTTACACAGTTGACCATGTTCTTCTTGTTCAGAGACTGAGTCAGCTCGGCTTCGACGATTGCACTGTTAACTGGATTCGTGGCTATCTTTCTGATAGGTCACAGGTGGTTCGAGTTGCCTCTCATTTATCTGCACCTTTGCCGGTGACTTCTGGTGTCCCGCAAGGGAGTATTATTGGCCCTTTGCTTTTTATAATATACATTAATAGCCTGCCTGCTTTTCCAAACTGTAATATCCGCCTTTTCGCAGACGACTGTCTCCTTTATTCAAATGCTAAATGTATGTCTGACTGTTTTGCCCTGCAGCGTGATTTGCAAAATTTATTGTCTTGGTGCACTCTGCAATGAAAATTAATGTGGGTAAATGCTCTTCCATATCCTTCTCTAAAGGAGGTACTCAACTCAAATATAACTATTTCATTGGTGATGAACCATTACCCCGACACTCAGAAATCACGTACCTTGGGGTTACCTTGAATGAAAATTTGAATTGGGGACCTCACGTGAGTAGCATAGCATCCAAGGCAAATTCGTCACTCTATTTCATCAAACGGAATTATAGAAAATGTCCTAAAAATGTTCGTGAGTTGGCCTACACAAGCTTGGTTCGACCTATACTGGAATACGCTTCCCCAACGTGGGACCCTTTTCAAGTTGGTCACTCTCGTATTCTAGACAAGCTCCAGCGTAGAGCTGCTCGTTTTGTTGTTGGGGACTATAGGCCCTTGAGTAGTGTTACGCAGATGTTATCATCTCTTGGTTGGAGGCCCTTGGCGCACCGGCGCAAGGTAGCTAGGCTGGTTGCCCTTTTTCAGGTGCTGGCAAATGTTGGCGGCTGGGGTGAGCTGTTGAAATATATTGATCTACCAACATATTATTCTCGCCATGACCATGCTTTTAAAATCAATCAAATTCGCCTCCGGCGAGACGTTGGGAAATATGCATTCATAACAAGGTCAGTGCGTGACTGGAATCTCCTTCCTGGCAGTGTCTTTGAACCCCCACTAAGCCTTCCTATTCTTCAAAGGCGCCTCTTAGCATTGCCTTAATGTTTGCTTGGGTAACTGCATTGATTGCTTGAATTCCTTTGTGTTCGTTGAGTTCATTCAATGATCCTGAGCTCTGTTAATTTTATCATGAGCTCATTGTTCATTTTTTTCCTGCTTTGTATGTGACATAGGCACGTATGTAGATCACTGGCACGCAGTACGTATAAGATTGAAGCTTGTTGGTTTATGTTGACACGGGTTCTCGCCCGTAAAGTGGTACATACAATGTGTGCATATTATCTTTTCCTGTTATGCTTTATTTCCATTGCTTGTATTTTGATCATTGTTTTCTGATATGAGGTGTACGCCTCTTAAAGAAATAAAACGAATTCATTCATTCATTCATTCAACATCTCTTTTTGTCATTTCTTGATCTCAGAGACATTTTCTGACAACATTATATGCAAGTTGACCAACCAACTAACATATTTTCTTGGATACCTGTCAAGATTGCTTGTAATGTTGGAACTGCACGGTATCTGTAAAGTTTGTAATCTTCCAAAGACTTGAGATGGACTGCATAATTCGTTGGAAATTGCAGGTGGAGATGATTGTCCTGATCGGCGAAAGCATTAATTTTGTCTATTTTTGATTTCTGCGTTCTATTCGTGTAAAGTTCCGCCAAACCAAGACTGAAATTTTACAAATTATAAATTGCATCTAGTTTCCTCTATTCCGGCGGAATTCAGGCGCGGTGCATGGCTAACCTAATTTCATGTGAAAAACATTTTGCTGGTTACCAACTCCGGTTGTCGATTGTGGCTGATCGGTTTTAAAAATTATTGATAAAAATTGAAATTAGGAAATAACTGATTAAATGATAGGCCAGGTCGACTCGACGGTACACAATCCGCCAACTTCAAGCAGGTGTTGATTTTATTTACAACGCATTTACAACGCTGTTGATTTTATTTGCCACGAAAACCAATTCATTTTTGCATCGCAGATAATAACGATTTGTTGGACTTTTTCACCGTTGATCTGGCAGAACTATCATGACATTACGTTGGCCACGCACGCCGCCATTAAGTCGCATGACCTGACAGATCTCTGCTCAATTACAGGTTTGTAAAATTTCAATCTTGGTTTGGCGGAACATACAGCAGGGAGCAAATTAATGGCGCCATACATACATGCCGTTCACTCGATTTTTAGCGAAATTTGTGAGAAATGTGTGGGTTTCAGATTCAAAACTGAAATTTTGTTTAGCGGAAATAAGCAACAAATCAATAATGGGAAAGAAATAATCAATGTGTTGACGGTTTCTGTGAAAATTAAAAAAATACGACGCCATGTATGGTATCATTAATTCGCTCGCTACTGTACAGGGTGACCTTTTGGTTGGGTAATGATGAAGCAGGGTCGGGTGTTCGATTGTGCTGTGAAGCATATATGTTTTTGATTGGTCATAGTCAGAAGCAGCGAATGGAGTATTTTTGTGGAGACGAAATTACTTCACCTATACACATGGATTTTTCCAAAAGTGCTATCTCCGATAAAAGTTATTTCTCATTTTTGTGATCATGCAGGCAGAAAAATAAAAGTGCCAGATTGCAACCTCGGCATTAAAAGGGGAAGTTTAATCTGTAAGTAATTAAGTTGTGGTTAAAATCCCATCTATCACGATTTTTACATGTGTGGGTAAAGTAATTCCGTCACCGCTCTGCTCGTTGTTGCAGGTCTTGCAGCACATTGGAAATCTGTTCCGGATTGATCTGTGATCTACACGGTCACTTGAGTTCCTACGAAGGAAGCAACTGATATTGGTTTTCTGCATGTTCTCGTGGAGGGTGGAAAATGTCTGTGATATCTTCGGCACTGCAGTTGTTTTGTCCATAAAGCAACATCTCTGCCCTTTTACCATGATTCCCTCCCTGTTCTGTTCCTGATTTTGGAACTCGTCTTCAACCTTTGAGAAAGCGCCGCAAAAAGGATCCTCAGGTGCAGCCAGTCCTTTCAACTCATCATCGAATTTTCAGGTCGAATTTTATGACAAGCAGCGCCGACGTTTTTTGTCGACTCCGACAGAGGTCAAAGTCAGGTGGACTCAGGTGTGGCAGCAGGCGCAGTCCAGCAGAGGTGTATTAACCGGCGGTGCCGGTCAGCGCTGTTCGCCGGTACCCACATGAAGCTGATCGCAGGGGAAGAACCTTATGAGACGTGTCGTTTGAAAAGTGGGTAATCAGAGGGGATATACGGACACAGCGAATGGCAGTTAAGGAGTGAATGAGACCAACATGTGTTAAACAAAAATGTTCAATAATTTTTTGCGTTCAACTCAGAGGTCGAGGCAAGTTGGTTAACGTTTGGGCACCTGCACTGTAATTGATTCAGCATAATTTCCCTCAAATTGGCTTGCATCGAGAAGGAATTTGTTTCGAAGAGATCTTGCTGCATAAAGACCGGGCATAAAACCATTACTGACAAACTTGACACTGATCGAAAATGAAAATGCCAAATTTACAGCAAAGTTCCAAAAAATGGCCCAAAATTAGATCGCATTTTTTCGCGAAAGCGGTCAAATGTTGGCAAACAAGGAAGAGATTTTTCCACAATTGGGCAAACCCGTAAAACTTGGGAACACCATGGCCCCACTGAAAACCTATAGCACCTGTTGGTCCACGCCAAACTCATGACGCCACTGTAGACACGGCTCCTCGTCTTGCCTGCCGCCAGTTACACTGCAATCTAGAAGGGTTCAAAAACTTACACTCTACAGGGTGCTTCAAAAATGGTTTCCCAGACTTCACATATGGCTTTCCGGGGCTATTCTAAGTCGAAAATATTCAGAGCAATAATTTCCTCCGACCCCCTATTTTCGGGATATAGGCTCCCAAAATACCCAAATTTCACTTTCTTTGGGGACGTGTGGGGTTAATTCTAGAATAGGTAGCGCTATCAATTTTTGTGAGTGTGTTCCCCTCAACAAACTCTATTAAATACAGTGTGTTCCAGAAATAAACCGTCAAATTTTCAAGAGATATTCCTTGAAGCGATACGAATCGAAATATTAGAGTGAAAAAATGGCTCCGACCCCCCATTGTGGGGTTATGGGCCCCTAAAACCCCCCAAAATGAGCCCATTTGGGGTATTTTTGGGAAAGCTAAGATTTCATCGAAGAACAGTCAAATTTTCAGGTCGGATACTACGGAGCAAGCGTAACAAAAATGTTCAGAAAGAAAAAACGCTCCTAGCCTCCACTTCCACGCAATTCCCACCAAAAAATCCAAAAAAGCCCGATTTGTGGTACTTTTGGAAAAACTCATATAAAGAGAGTGAGTTGCCGTATAAATGTCATATTTCGAAGACAGATTGCCAAAAGCACACCGAACAGAAAATGCTCAATGAATAAAAATGCTGCGACCCACCCGTTTCCAGGCAGTAGCCGCGCCAAAACCGGTAAAAATCGTCTATTTTTCGAGGGTTCCGACGGTTACCATGGTTACCCCCTCAGTTACTACCATGGTAACCGTCGGAACCCTCGAAAAAGAGACGATTTTTACCGGTTTTGGCACGGCGACTGCATGGAAACGGGGGGTCGCAGCATTTTTATTCATTGAACATTTTCTGTTCGGTGTGCTTTTGGCAATCTGTCTTCGGAATATGACATTTATACGGCAACTCACTCTCTTTATCGGAGTTTTTCCAAAAGTACCACAAATCGGGCTTTTTTGGATTTCTGGGTGGGAATTGCGTGGAAGTGGAGGATCGGAGCGTTTTTTCTCTCTGATCATTTTTGTTACGCTTGCTCCGTAGTATCCGACCTGAAAATTTGACTGTTCTACGATGAAATATTACCTTCCCCAAAAATACCCTAAATGGGCCCATTTTGGGGGTTTTAAGGGCCCATAAGCCCACAATGGGGGGTCAGAACCATTTTTTCACTCTAATATTTCGATTCGTATCGCTTCAAGGAATATCTCCTGAAAATTTGTCTGTTTATTTCTGGAACACCCTGTATATTCAGTGGTCAAATGCGCTCAGAAACCCTAATTTCCTGATATGGACCCCAAAAATCACCATATTGAATGGTTGGTCATTCCTGTTGGGCCATTTTCCAGCATTCTCTGATTTCAGTTTTGGTTGTCTAGCAGCTGAAATGGGTTGACCTTGATTGAACGTGGATTGCTACATTTGTCCATTGCTTATTGACTTAAAATCTGAGGGCATAATGGTATTTCACCACCCCTTATAATACCATAAAAATCCATGAATTCAGCCATTTTTGAATTTCATTCAGGCGAAATGCCCTTTTCCCCTCAGATTTTTTAGTCAATAAGCAATGGACAAATGCAGCAATCCACGTTCAATCAAGTTGAACCCATTTCCGCTGCTAGACAACCAAAATACTGAAATCAGAGAACGCTGAAAAATGGCCCAACCGGAATGACCAACCATTCAACATGGTGATTTTTTGGGGTCCATATCAGGATATTGGGGCTTCTGAGTGTATTTAACCACTGAATACTTTTAATAGCATTTATTGAGGGGAATCCACCCACAAAAATTGATAGCGCTACCTATAAGAGCATTAGCCCCACACGTCCTCAAAAAGGTGAAATTTGGGTATTTTGGGAGCCCATATCTCGAAAATGGGGTTCGGCGGAACTTTTTGCTCTGAATAGCCCCAGGAAGCCGTATGTGAAGTCTCGCGAACCATTTTTAAAACACCCTGTATTGTACTGTGCCTGCAGTATTGATTCTGTTTGCACAACCAATTGGTATGATTCAGTGCCTACATGCACGGGTGGTAACGTGCACACTTTCTAACCTGCGCCGATCGATGTCTTTCCACCATTATCATTTGCTGCAATAACATTATAATAAGGTTATGTAATGTTAACATGTATAATGTTAATGTAATCTTTAGATTTAGCTAGAGCAGGGATGTATAGCATCTGCTTTAGCTACATACTAAGATTTATATATTGCGTCCGTCAAAACTTCTCCAACATAGGAGTAAATCCGACGATCAGACCGAGACATGGCCATGCAGTTTCAACAGGCAGGATGTCAGTATGACGCCTTACAAGAATGTCATAATGTTTTGTAACGGTTGTTGCCACTGATTCAATAAATTGCGCCTGTGTCATAGTATTGAAATCATGTATAAAATCCAAGAGGTTTGCCGAGCATTTAACTTCAAACCTTATAACAAAACATTGTTTATAATGATGTATAAAGCATCAGAATTATAATTTCCTGCAAAGCATGCCTTTACCACGCCATTTCAATTGTGTAAGTTTTAGTTAATGGTGTAAATGTCTAAACAACGGCATCACACGTGTACAGTGGGAGAAACATTAATGTACCCATATATGGGTTTTTCCCATTTAACTGTTGCCTCCTAAACTTATGTTTCATTCTTATGCAGGCGGTAGAAATTAAAGCGCCAGATTGCAACCAAGCTTTTTGGAGGTGTGAGATTTTGGCCTCGGTTTTTGAAGCGGATCTTTAATTTCTACAGCATAGAGTTTTTACTAAAATCTGAACAATCACAATTTTTTACATGTATGGGTACATTATTGTTTCTTCCAGTGTACAGGGTGTTTTTAAAAGTATCCCGGTTTTCAAATTTCAGCAGCAATGAATGACGACGAACTGTTTTATTGCACGGTTAGAACGTTTCTGTCTTTAAAGCTTGACTTCATTTGTCACTCTTCGAAGACATTAGACACAACGTCTAGTGGTGGAGACGAATGGCATTTCGAAATGTGTTCAAATCGTTCAGACGTCGCAACGATTTCAAAAGTGTCCAATCACCAGCAAGTTGGTTGTCAGGGCCTGCAGCAAATTTTTTCGTAGGATAAGGGATCCTGAAGTAACTTGCATTGAAATAGTAAGGGATTAAAATGTTTGCGATTAAAATATTTAATCCCTTGTGAAGTTAAAATAATTTCCCAGAACCTTGAGTGAAATTAGCCCAAAAGGTATAGGTACCTCATATATGGCTTTCAGCAAGTTGGGCCAACTTTGTCCCGCTTTCCGAGTAGAGTTTATCTGGATGTTGACCATGGGGTGAGTATAAAATATGTCTGCTTGGTTTTCCAAAAATATAAATTTCGTTCTAAGTTAACGCACATAATCTCCGCCTACCGGTATGGTAACTGTGGGGTGAGCAGGTATATAAATGGTTCGCGCGGTGTTCCAAAGATATATGTAACCGATCACAATTCTCATGATCTCCGCTCATCAGGCCAGTCAAGGATTCGACCAGTGGTTTCAATAATATGAGCGCAGATCCGTTGCCTTCATTCCTCGGGGTGGTTCCCATATGCCACATGATTTTGAGCAAAGGCGTTTGCAAGTTGTGCCAAAATAAAAAACAAATCCGCTCATATGTGTAAATTCTCATAATCTCCGCTTAGAGGGATGGTCAGAATGGGATGAGTAAATGTGTTCTCAAGTTGTAAAAATATAAAAGATCCAGTCGCAAATGTCATTATCTCTTTTCACGCACTTATACGAATACTCGACGTGTGGGTCATTTTTTATTTCAATTTGAAATTAAAAGGCTACGTTGCCCTATTTGCATTTCCATTCAAAATGTGAAACACATACTTCTTTTTACTAACATTTAATGATGTTAATGTTCACACCAAAATCTATAAAAGCAAAATTTACCATCAGGAAAATTATTGCCATCCTTACTTAAATTGAAACCAAAAAGGATTATTGATTATATATTCATTGAAATTATGTTTTTATTTCCCAAAATTCATCAAAATATAGGCGAAGAGAATTTATCGTGGAATAGCATGGTTGGCTTCCATGTCATTTTCTATGGCTTATAACTTTGCACATCTAAATGACAGTATGCGTTTCATACTTATTGCAATAAATAGAAAAATAGCATATACAGGCAAATAAAGAGGTGCGTCCGTTTGGAAGACCATTTTTAACACGGCTTAGATGCTGAGTTCTTTTCGGATCGTTTTTGGAATACTGAATTTGTTTTTGGACAGCTACTCGTATTTTTCTGTGACAGATTTGAAATGAGATTTCTGGTACATGGAGAACCGCTCATTATGTTCCATATATCTATGACAGAAAAATAGTGTTTAAAATCACACTACTTGTATGTGTATCAAATATGTTCCGAAAATGACAATTTCATCTGGGCTCTTAAAAAGGCTAGTCCAAAGGTGTAACAAACGGAAACCTATGGTTTTGCGTGTATATAATATTTGATGGATTTTTCTGGAATTTTTTTCCAGAAAAATTTTTGTTGGAAATTATGAAAGGACTTTCGACATCTCCTCTTAGAATATGTATAAGACCATTATGTACAGTGGGAGAAACATAAATGTACCCATACATGGGTTTTTCCCATATTAACTGTTGCCTCCTAAACTTGTGTTTCATTCTTATGCAGGTGGTAGAAATTAAAGCGACAGATTAAAACCAAGCTTCTTAGAGGTGTGAGATTTTGGCCTCAGTTCTTGAAGAGGATCTTTAATTTCTACAGCAGAGGGTTTTTACTAAAATCTGAACAGTCACAATTTTTTACATGTATGGGTACATTATTGTTTCTTCCAGTGTACAATATATGTTTGATTAATTTGATCATTTTAATGGCTAATTCGATTTGCCATTTTTACCTGTCAAATATTTAGTAAGTTAGGCTATAACGTCTTTCAGGTAGGACTAGAAACTGGAATGCCATTTTGGCAGGACACTTTGTGCGGTAAAGTACGCCGTAGTATGCCTAACATATGCGCACTAATTTTTGCGGATGTCCAACTGAGCCTGAAGTGAATTTTGTCGGTATCTACTATAAGACTTTTGCCACAAAGCCCGATTCAAAATTTTGTTCTAAAATTCAATTTTATTTTTGCATTGTTTGCATAATTCATGATGTAAAATGTGTGTACTTATTTGAATAAGAGGAACCTCCGACGAATAGAGTTTTAATTGATCTAAACATTCGATTTTAAATGACGTGTCTACCGAAAATGGGTTTGGTTTATTTGGCCCGCAAATCGTTTGGTTCGCAATTCATTTGGTCCAAATGCGTTCCATTTCCCGATATGGACGTCCAAGATATAATAACCTAACACAGTCTAAACGTACCTACTTAACTTTACCTAACCTAACCAAACGGAATTTACTGAGGCGTGCCCGACAAGGACGCTTTTCACATCGGTTTTCACACCAAGTACTCGTAGACCCAAACGAACATAGCTTCATAAGTACTGTGGACCAAAAGAACGGTTCCGCCTTATTAAATGGCTGTATTCGAAAAAGCCTTCCAAGTTAATTAATTATTAACACTCACCGCCATCCAATTCCGTAGTGACGGATTCATAAGTTTCACCGTGAAAAGCATCATTGACCCCTTTTTGAAATAAAGTTGATTGTATTTAGGGACATGAAACCCGACTTTATTTACAAATCTGGAGATTCAGTAATTTTATGTACATTTAAGTACAAAAATGTTCGGTAAAATATAACCACGAAACAATCGCAGCCAATGAAAGCAAAGTGATTACGTCAATGCAAATGCATCAATGACCACGGCAGTCACCGCAAGGGCGCAGATGAGGAAAAACAACGAAAGAATGCTCGTAGCTACTCGATCCAGCTGGAGCGAAACTCTCCAGCCGGTGAGAAAAAGTTTGTCCAGACATACGCGTGACCATGGAGATTTGAATCCGATTTCGATCCATTCTGGCGTGACTGTCATAATACCGAGAACACCTCGAGTCTGCCATGCTGGTAGACATGCCAGTGCTGTCGGCATGTGTCAAACGCCAGATGAGCGGATACCTCACTTTCTTTGTTCCGCACCTCGTACGGGCTGCTAGGAGGGTTTTTTTTATCTCGCCGTCATGAGCTGCGTTTTCTCCCTACCTCCAGCGCGGCTGTATTAATACCGACCAACGCTGGTTTTTTTGCAAAGAAAACGTACCAATTTTGGTCCCTCAATGAGCTGAACCTGTTTATCTGTAAATGTGAAATTCTAATGGGAGGTTTTTGTCACCTCATTGACACGTTTTCATAACTTGGCATGAACTTGAACGTTGATATCTTTTTGTAGACTTGGTGTCTTGCGATTATTTCCAAAATCCTCGCCACATCCAAATTATCGTGCTGGTGACAATCAATGTTGTATACTCATTGTATGACTCGCATTATCTGTTGTCTCCGCAACACTTTTTATTTTTACCCAGTTGTAGAGTGTGGAAATAAAAGTGCCAGATTGAAACAAAGTAAGTAAAAGTGTCAGACTGGAGCCTTGGCCATAAAAGGGGATCCCTAATTTCTGCAGATTTTATTTTTTCATACCTGTAAAGTTCCGCCAAACCAATATTGAAATTTGCAAATAAATTGCATCAAGTTTCCTCTATTCGGGCAACAAAATTCAGGCGGGGTGCATGGCCAACCTAATTTCACGCAAGGAAAATTTTGCTGGTTACTAACTCCGGTCGTCAATTGTGGCTGATCGGTTTTAACAATTAATCATAAAAATTGAAATGATGAAATAACTGATTAAATGATTGGCCAGGTCGGCTCGCTATACAAGCCGCCAACTTCAAACAGGTGTAAATAACATTTACTCCGCTGTTGATTTTATTTGCCACGAAAACCAATTCATTTTTGCATCGAAGATTAAAAAACGATAAGAAAAATCATTTTAATTGCAAAACGCATAAAGCCAGAACATCGCATTCTTCGGCTTTTTCACCGTTGATCTGGCAAAACTCTCATGACATTATGTTGGCCACGCACGCCGCCAAAAACGTCGCATGACCTAAGAGATCTTTGCTCAATTACAGGTTTGTAACGTTTAAATCTTGGTTTGGCGGAACTTTAAATCTCAATTTTTACGTTTATCTATTATAATTTTTATACCACAATATTTGACATGAAAGGTTATGGTGTCAGAAACGGCAGGCGGGGTAAAAACACAGCCTTCAAATGTCAAACAATTCAAGCTTCCACATGTTGTTGATGGTGCGACATGTAATGCATTGTAGTATAGTTTCGCCATACCAAGATTGAAATTTCACAAAACTGTAATTGAGCAAAGATCTCTCAGGTCATGCGACGTTTTGGCTGCGTGCGTGGTCAACATAATTTCAGATAGTTCTGCCAGATCAACGATGAAAAAGTCCAAAAATGCCATGGTCTGGTTTTATGCGTTTTGTAATTAAAATGATTTTTGTTATAGCTGATATCTGCGATGCAAAAATGAATTGGTTTTCGTGGCAAATAAAATCAACGGCGGAGTAAATGTTATTAACACCTGCTTGAAATTGGCCACTTGTGTAGCAAGTCGATCTGGCCTAATCATTTAATCGGTCACTTCCTTATTTCACTTTTTATCAATAATTTTTAAAACCGATCAGCCACAATCGACAACCGGAGTTAGTAACCAGCAAAATCTTTCTCACATGAAATTAGGTTGGCCATGCACCCCGCCTGCATTTCGCCCGAATAAAGGAAACTTGATGCAATTTATAATTTGCAAAATTTCAATCTTGGTTTGGCGGAACTTTACATTGTAGGACAATGTAGTACATTGTTGGACATTGTAGTACAATATAGGACATTGTAGTACATATAGTACATTGTGGTTCATGTAGGACATTGTAGTACGAAGTTGCGGAGACCCTAAAGATGAGAGCTCGTTGCGCATTGCTTTCCTTAGCAGAGTACATAGCACGGATAGCGCGCCGGACAAAAATCCGAAAGACCAATCTAGACTATAGGACAATTTTTCTGATTTTAGGAGGAAATTTAACCTCACAAATGCTCCAGTGACGACGTAAAATTTTTAACCTAAAATTAAGATGCGTTCTTCTTATCTTTGAATTTATGAGTCATGCATCGGAAAAGTATGAAAGTCTTCAGAAGGAACACTTGCATTTTTGGCGTTTATGTTTCATTTCTCTCAAAATCGTCCAACAGACTTTCATTCAAAGATGTTCATTCGTTGGATCACGAAAACGCTCTGTCTTACAATCGAAACAAACAGAACGAAATATTTTATTTTGGCCCATCAGGTGGTTAATTTCTGCATGCGGATATACTCTGCCGCATTCACGTTATTGGACGAATATACAATATGCTTCCAGGATAGCTAATCTTAAAGTTTATTTGTCCCTGGCGCTGCCTGTGGTGTAATATGCTGGAGTCGTTTGGGATCCAACTTGTCAAGAGGATATTTCCAAACTAGAGATGTTCAGAGAAGAGCTGCGCGAATGATAACAAATTCATACGCCCGTGATATGAGTGTTTCTGAGCTGCTAAAGGAACTCGGCTTGCCTACCTTGAAAAGCAGAAAAAGGGAGTGCAGGCTTCAACTTCTCGGCGATATTATAACGCATTCCCTCAATTTTTCCATGCCAAATTGTTATTCAATTAAGCCCTTTCAGCGCAGAACTGATAACGGGCTTGCCCTCAACGCTCCGATATCCGAAAATAACTGTCTTTTCAACTCATTTTTCCCGAGAACCATAAGAGAATGGAACAACCTTCCCGCCACTTCCAACCTGATCATATAAGCCAAAGCTTCACTTAGCTCCGCACCAATCTAGATGTTATCATGTACATTACTAATCTCTTCAGTGGTAAAAAGTGTTTTTATGTCTGACCTTTTTTTCACTCGCCTGACTATTGACTGCGACTTATGTCCTGCTGCCAAAACACCTTGTTGCAGTATTGATTTCAATAAAAATAATATAATAATAATAATAAACAAACTAACATGATTTCATTCTGTTCATGAGTTCAGTTGCCTTATTCCAAACAACTGGGAAGAATTAAAAAAAAAACATTATTTCATTTTGTTTATGATTTCATCTGTGCGATACTAAACAATTGTAAAGAAATTGAAAATCAAAAAAAAACATTTTTTTCATTTTTCAGTTGTGAATGCGATTCCAAACAATCGTAAGGAAATTGAAAAAACGTTATTTGATATTGTTCTGCTTTTTGCAGTGGGATTCCAAACAACTGTAAGGAATAAACAATCATTATTTTATCATTTTATTCATCATTTCTGGTGTTCAGATTCCAAACAAATTGTTTGTAAATAAAAGAAAAACAATGTTGCATGTTGTTCAATGTTTTCATCTGCGCAATTCCAGCAACTGGGAAATAATTTAAAAAACGATAAAATTAATTTGTTCACAATTTCATCTGCGCGATTCCGAACAAATGTAAGCAAATTTAAAAAACATTGTTTCATTTTTCTCAGGATGTCAGTTGTGAGGTCACAAACAAATATAAGAAAACTTATAAAACCCATTAATTCATTTTTCATGATTTCAGATGCGCGATTCCCAACAACTTTATAAAAAAATAAAATAAAATAAAATAAAATAAAATAAAATAAAATAAATAAAATAAAATAAAATAAAAATAAAAAAATAAAATAAAATAAAATAAAATAAAATAAAATAAAATAAAATAAAATAAAATAAAATAAAATAAAATAAAATAAAATAAAATAAAATAAAATAAATTAACAAAAACATTGTTTATTTTTTTTCATGTTTTAGCTGCGTGATGTCAAAAACTACAAGGAATTAAAAACATTATCTCATTTCGTTCATGATTTCAGCTGTGTGACTCCAAACAAATGGCAAGGAAATTGTAAAAATCATTATTTCATTTTGTTTGTGATTATTTCAGCAACGAAATTCAAACAACTCAACGGAAAGAAAATAAAGCATTATTTCATTTTGTCCGTCATTTCAGTTGCGTGATTCCAAAGAACTCCAACGAAATAAAAAAAAACAACTCCAAGTAAATTTTAAAAAATGTTCCGTTTTGTTCATCATTTCCGCCGCGTCAATTCAAACGACTTGAATTAATAAAATAATAAGAATTATAGTGTTAATAAAAGTGTTTGCACTAGCTCACAGAAATACTAGAGGAAGATTGAATCAGTGGAAGTGCTCTGATGACAAGTCATCACATCTTGAGATCGAGTGAACAGTGCAATGAGTTACCGAGGGCAGCTATTTCGGAACCAAGTGTTTTACAATCACTGCTAATCGGTAAATGTCAGATATTTCCTCAATGTTATTTTACAGTCAGCCTAGGTTTGGCATGTGACAAACCAGCAATAAATGGGACGAATAATAGTTCCATGGCAAT